>BQNB010092858.1:0-26508 GCA_026074375.1 Tanacetum coccineum
TAAGATTAAGCTAATCTTATACTATTTTTGGTTTTTTTAGACTTATATGATAAATTATATAAAAACTATGATCTAGACTAAGAAAATCAAAAATAGATGAACAATTAGGACTATTAAGCTATATGATCCACAAATAGGCACTAATAAGCTATCTTAATAAGCAAATAAGCAGATCTAGGATATAAAGCAATAAAACAACTATTTAAGCTAAAAAATAAGGAAAATAAAAAGAGACTTACATATTCCTCTAGCTAAACAAGAGGTCCTATTGAAAGGCAGCTACAAGCTCCCTAGCTTATTAATAAGCTAGGGTATAAGTCCTTGGGGATCCTTCCCTTTTAGATCCCCCTTCCAAAGGCTTTTAAACTCAAATGCATAGGTAAGTAAGCTAGTTTTATGATTTAGGTAGATTAGTACTGAATTAAGCTCAATTATGAGCTTATAGACTCATAAAAGCTGAAATGAGCTTATTGAAGCTTATTGAGACAGATTGAGCTTTTGAGTAAAAGGTTTTGAGAGAATTTGAAAGGTAAACACAGGATTTATTTAATCAAAGATATTCATTTCATTACATAAAGGAAGATTACATAAGACAAATTACAATAAGCAATATTTAAGATAACCTAAATTATAAAAAACTAGAAAAAGGAAAAATAAGGTAAAAAGAAGATATCGTGCGTGTGTGAGCTGAGGCCTTTTTATAGGCTGCCAAAGAAGCTTCTAGGACTCCTGAATCCATCTCCTAGCCTTCAATCCGCACCCTTGATTCTTTTAATCATTGCCAAGTGATTTTGAGCCGTTTGATCATTTTGTGTGTATCTAAGGATCGCCAGCGTGTCATTCCATTGATGTGACATTGTGCTAGTTGTGTGAGTAGTTTAGCACAAAATCCCACCACTAAGTGTGCTTTCACCATTGCTGACGTGTGACTTGAGTGTGAGTGAGCTAAAGTAATCCATTGATATGACTGAAATGACCCTCTTATCTTGCTAACGAGCTCTTGAATTGACTAATGGACCCTTCAATTTGTGTTTGCCCTATGTTTTACCCTGGATAGTGAAATGAACGTGACGATGAATAGTAAATTATGCTTGGCGCCCTTTTTATAACTGAATTGGGTAAATTCAGTTTTAACTTTGGCCAATTGTCACTTCTAGCCCCTCTCTTTCTTTTCTCCCTTTCTAGTTATAAAAAAGGTTTTGGAAATATGCAAGACTAGTCCTTGTGGTTTATAAAAAGGAAAATGGACTAGGTTTTGGGCTTGTGGTTATGGGCTTGGATCCGGGTATAGAATTTTAGGGTTTTTCTGGCCCATTAAGGGTTCTAGGGCCCAATAAGAGGTGAGGGGTTATTTTTGGACTTTGGTGAAACTTGGAGGGTGAAAATGGAATGTTTTTGGGTTTTGTCTTTTATTGGTTGACTTTTGTTGACCAATGTTTGACTGGATTTGACTGAGGCTTGACTTTTCTGGCTTCGGCTTTGATTCTTTGGCTTCTTTTTGTACTCTTCTGATTCTCGTGTCCGTGCTTGCCCGTTTTTGACTATTTTCTTGTGATTTTTGATATATCCATACCTGCATACAAAAAACACAAATACAAGCATATTATTGCCATTTTTGGTCTGTTTTGGGTTTAATTGGGTTATTTTAGGTATTAACAGATATGTGTATTTTACACTTATCAATGCTCTACTCGATGAAGGAAGCAAAATCCTTTATTCTATTAAAGGAACTCCTCTAGAAGATAAAATCTTTGTTAAATTCGATGAATTCATAGCCATGAATATCGACGCAAATACTAAACCTGAAATCAATGAAGAAGAAATAACCTTAAAAAAAATTACATTTGATACAGACTATAAAATCAAGAAATCTCTTGTAGAACCTCCTACGGATCATGAACTCAAAACTCTTCCTAATCACCTAGAATAGCATTCTTGGAAGAACCTTCTTTTCTTTCTGTGCTCATTTCATCTCGGCTCTCTGAACAAAACAAAAATAAACTCATCTCTGTTCTTAAAAGACACAAGAAAGATTTTGCTTGGAAAACAACAGACATTCCTGGTATCTGTCCATCTTTCTGTAAACATAAAATACAACTTCTAGATGACAAAAACCAGTTGTTCAAAAGCTAAGAAGATTAAACCCAAATATGCAAGAAGTGGTTAAAAAGAAATAGTTAAACTCTTCGATACTAGTATAATATATCCAATCGCCGATAGACCTTGGGTAAGCCCCATCCAATGTGTACCAAAGAAAGGTGGTATCACAGTAGTCACAAACGAAAAAGATGAACTTGTCCCAACCAGAACCATTACGAGTTGGAGAGTTTGTATCGACTATCGTAAACTCAATGAGGCAACCGTGAAAGATCACTTTCCGTTGCCATTCATGGATCAAATGTTAGTAAGACTCGCAGGAAATAAATACTTCTATTTCCTCGATGGTTTTTCTGGATATTTTCAAATACTGATATGGATCAAGAAAAAACAACCTTCACTTTCCCTTTCGGAACATACGCTTACAAGCAAATGCCTTTTGGCCTTTGCAATGCACCCGCTGCTTTTAAGAGATGCATGTTAGCAATTTTTCACGAGATGATCGAAGAATCTGTAGAAGTATTCATGGACGATTTCTCCGTCTTTGGAAACTCTTTCGACAATTGTCTCCACAATCTCGACAAAATGCTCACACATTGTAAAGATGCAAGTCCTGTCCTAAAGTGGAAAAATGTCACTTCATGGTTAAAGAAGGAATGGTTCTCGAAGACAAAGTATCTGGAGCAGGACTTGAAGTTGACAAAGCAAAAATTAACGTAATCTCTAAACTTCTACCCCCCCTGGCTAATGTGAAAGGCATTGGAAGCTTTTTAGGACATGCCGGATTTTACTATCGTTTTATAAAAAGAATTCTCTAAAACTGACCGTCCATTAACAAAATTGCTTGAAAAGGATCCTCCATTCGATTTTGATGATGAATGTCAAAAATCATTCAATTATTTAAAAGAAAGACTCACATGCACTCCAGTAATCATAAGCCCGAATTGGAATCTTCCATTTGAGATAATGTGTGGTGCAAGCGAATTTGTAGTTGGAGCAGTCTTAGGACAAAAAGATGGAAAATATTTTCACCCCATCTATTTTGTAAGTAAAACTCTAAATCCATCTCAGCAAAATTATACAGTTACAGAAAAAGAACTTATGGTTGTAGTTTTTACATTTTATAAATTCAGATCCTATCTCATGTTATCCAAAACAATTGTCTACACCGATCACTCAACTCTTAGACACCTCTTCAAATAGCAATATTCTAAACCACGTCTCATACGCTGGATATTGCTATTGCAAGAATTTGATATAGAAATAAATGACAAAAAGACACAGAAAATATTGCTGCCGGTCACTTATCTTGAATTGAAAATGATGAGACAAGTGAAGATGATGAAATTGATGATAACTTTCCTAACGAAACCCTTATGGAAATTAGTAACAAAGAAATACCATGGTTCGCAAACTTTGCAAACTATTTGGTAGGTGAAATTATACCTAAAGGGATGACGTATCAATAGAGAAATAAATTCTTCTCTGACTTAAAAAACTACTTTTGGGAAGAACCACATATTTTCAAAGTATGTTGAGACGGTATGATTAGATGTTGTGTCTCAGGACCAGAAACTCGTACTATTCTAGATCAATGTCACCACGGACCTACCAGTGGACATTATGGACCCACTATCACAGCTAAAAAAGTCTTAGATTCCGGCTTTTATTGGCCAACCATCATTAAAGAAGCTCATATTCTAGTTCTCTTATGCGATGCATGTCAAAAAACTAGAAATATATCCAAAAGAGATGAAATGCCATTAAATAGCTTCCAGGTATGCGAAGTTTTTGACATCTGAGGTATAGACTTTATGGGACCATTCTTAAAATCATACAAGTTTGAATATATCTTAGTCGCTGTAAATTATGTATCTAAATGGGCTAAAGCTTAAGCTCTACCAACAAACGACGCAAGAGTCATTGTCTCCTTTCTTAAAAAACTATTATGTCGTTTCGGAATGCTGAAAGCCCTTATAAGCGACAGAAGAACTCACTTCTGTAATAAAATAATGGAAAAACAATGAAAAGGTACGGTGTGACTCACCAATTCTCTAAATCCTATCACCCTCAAACAAGCGGACAAGTTGAAAACACAAACAGAGCCCTCAAAAAAATCCTTGAAAAAACAGTGAAAGATAATTTTGTTGTTTGGTCAAGAAAACTCGATGATGCTCTATGGGCCTTCAAAATTGCTTACGAAACACCAACCGGAACCACACCCTATAAACTTCTATATGAAAAAAAACTACCACTTGCCATTTGAAATTGAACATCGTGC
The DNA here is from genome assembly GCA_026074375.1 of Tanacetum coccineum. Classification (NCBI taxonomy): domain Eukaryota; kingdom Viridiplantae; phylum Streptophyta; class Magnoliopsida; order Asterales; family Asteraceae; genus Tanacetum; species Tanacetum coccineum. Next base: position 4,379 of record BQNB010092858.1, read on the forward strand.
ATACGGGCACTCAAAAATTGTGATCCTAAACTCATCTCGGCTGGTGAGAAAAGAATGTTTCAACTTCATAAATTAGATGAACTCCGCCATCAAGCATACGAAAATTCTCGTCTATATTAAGCAAGAACCAAAGTCTGACACGGTAGAAAATTTAAAATAAGAAAAGACTTTAAAAAGGAAACAAAGTGTTGTTATTTCACTCAAAATATAAATTCAAACAGCCAAAACTCCGATCTTGATGGCTTGGACCATATATTATGAAACATCAATATCCATCCGGATATGTTGAATTATATTGTAAAGATGGCAAAACTTTTATTGTTAATGGCCATCGACTCAAGATATATCATAAAGAAGATACCTATAATGACCGAAGGAAAGAACCCACACCCTTCTTTCCCAAACAATGAAACACCGAAGAAGGAGTCTAGCTAATGACTCTGAAAAATTAAGCATTTCTCGAGAGGCAACCCGTGCTTTATCTCCTTTCAACTTAAGTGTGGAGGAGAACCATGTAAATATTATTGTATATATTATTAGCATTTTCATTGAATTTTGATACTTAATAGCATGTAATATGTGCAGGTTCACTTAAAAATAGTTCGTGCATAAAGTTTTAAAGATACAAGTGTTTATCCAACCCCCCCCCCCCCCCCCCCCCCCCCCCCCCCACCCCCCCATATGGAAGTCAAGCTAAAAGAAAGAAATAAATAAAGTCTAAGAAATTGTAAAAGTGCGTCGTTTTTACTTTTAATGCGTCGCCACTTCTTTTTTTTTTTTATACATGAAGTCAACGAATCAGTCTAAGCAATGTGCGACTGTATCTCCAATGTTGTATCGTACGTATCTCTAGGCCATTTATGAAACTTTGCCGCCAAGTAGTTATGTACGCCGCTCAAAATTAGCTGGTGCGTCGCCACTTCCCCTCTGAAAGCCTATAAAATACAAGGCAGTCATTCAGCATAACACATTAATCAAGAACCAATCAATCATCAATTAGTCATGAAATTCTAGAAAGAAGAATTCCAAGAGACGGGTTTAATTACATTGAATAAAAAGAGTTATATAGTTCGATTATGGTAATCGAATTACTTACGACACCTTGTGTAATCCATTATCATTCTGAATCTTGTATGTCTCTTATTACTCTCTTTATCCTTGTTATTATGAACTCGGTAGCCATGAGACGCTAAACCTCCTATGACTACTCGGACATGTTAATATAATAAAGAAGCTTTTAGTAATATTATGATCTTGTCAATCTTATGTTTGTATTGAAATCCTATTGTATTAAATCTTAAAAACTTTATTTATCACTTTTGATTATATATGCATAATGGTATAGGTCGAAAGACCCATTGTGTAGTATATGGTTTTAAAGATTTGTCTATGGATCTTTATCATTTGGTTGGAGGAATTCGCTTATGTTAATTGATAAACAAAATGATTAGATTATCATAGTTACTTTGGTTAATTGGGTGAACACTCTTCACTATGTCAACGAATATAAGTTCTTTGGTTAAAAGGATAATTTGTGAAACGCTCTTTTGAGAAAAAAGTTTTTGTGATTAGTAATAAAATTGAGATATGATTATCTCCATCTCTTTGATGTGTATGAACTATCCGAGTAGTTATTTCATCCTTATTATTGATTTCATTTGTTATCATTATTTGTCCAAAAGTTATTATTATTTGTCTTAAATCCTTTTGATTATACGAACATAAATAAATCCTTGTGGATAGACTTGGTCTTACTTAAAATATTATACTGCATACGTGTGTTATACTTTACTCGTGTGTTGGTTTAAAATTCGGTGAAACTAGTATTATAAATTTAAAGCTTTTACAACACATCAACCTTTAACATTATTGAGGTCACTGAATGAACAGTCATTCGGTGAGTTATATTCAAGTGCCCAACCTGAGTCTATAAGAAAGACTCAACCATTCAGTAAGGCGACACTTAGTGAATGAAGTCCCTGAGCCAAAGAAGAAGATAATGGGTTCAGTGAGTGGTGGCGATACGCTCATGAAAACCCATACGAATTTACACTCAACTTTGGAAGACCTGAAGACAAATTCTAAAGGATAGACGGATATGTTTAAACGTTAGATCAAAGTACTTATCCACCTAGAGTCAAGACTATTCAGAATAGGGTAATATAGAACAGGTTAGGTCATCACTGACTTATAAAGTGTTGTTTGTCCCATTCTAGATTAGAATGTGTGATAGAGATAAGTCTGCGAATGTACTTGTCCAATCAACTTGGGGACACACACTTATCACCCATGTGGGTATGACCCTACCTTAGCACTATAAATATAGAAGTCTTGTAAAGGAGTAGGTTAAGTTTGTGCACTCAATGTTGTATCATTCACAAGCAACCTACTCTTCCAAAATCAACTAAGTCCCTGAACTAGTTCAGTTGGTTAGCATAGTTGTTAACTTAGCATAATACTTTAGTTTATGCTAAGTTGTTAGTGAAGTGATCACAAACACATACATTGTCATTCCAATCCCCCATGTTGTTCAGCAAACAAATAGGGGTATAATTCTTAATAAGATTTTATAAAGAGTTAAACGTTGAAAAAGTTTTATGTTCTTTACTTATTTATCTTTATCTTTATCAAAACTGTTTTCAATACATTACTATCAAGCCATGAGTTAGTTTATCATAACTTTATAGTTATTGTTAATAACTTGAACGAAATTACTTTAAACATTATTAAAAATAAATTAAAATATAATTCATTAAGTGTGTTACCATGTTTAATATCATCATAATTGTTAAATAAAAAGCATCAGAAACTGTTTTATACAAAGGATTTTGGCACGTATTGTTTAACAACTATATCATCATAATTGTTAAACAATTTCATAAACAAAGGCTTTTGGCATGTATTGTTTAGTATGTTTGTGATACAATGTTATGAATATATTACATGTGTTTTGGATAATAGTTTACTTTTTTTAATATGTATTTAAATATGGAATTGATCATGCATATATATATATATATATATATATATATATATATATATATATATATATTCCTTAAATATAGATTCAATAATAAGGCTCCCTCAATAATATGATCAACAAGTTGGTCTACCCGCGCTCCGCTGTGGGACGGTTAACGGACGGCGTTTGGGGCTAGCCATGAGCACTGTTGCTGATTGCCGTTGTCATTGTGCCATTTTAGTTTTATTATGTTGTTCATAGACCAGGGATTCAAAATGATTTACATTTCAGTTTTACAAAAGAATTATTCACAAAAATATATTGCCATTGACATATCTTCTAAATAGCTGCAGTAATAAGTTTATCCAAAATTTGCGCACTTGGTGCTACTACGCCACAACTCAATTTACACCTGCCTTGCACTTGCAGATGGTAGATAGTATTATGGTCACTGCTAGAAGGTTATACTACTTATACATTGTTGTCTACAAAACATAGGATTGCATGTTTGTCGTTTACCCTTTGTGTTTTGGTTTCTTATTGATTGAATGGCCTTCGATGTTTATGGTATATTGAAACAACGCTCTGTTAGTTGATTTCTTTAACGATCGAACTTTTGCAATTCCTTTTCTTTTAGTATTGATTTCTTCTTCAGATAGTGGGGTTGATATTTCAAGCAATTTGGGACTGAGATTGGTTGCTTGATCTACCTATCCAATACTTGACACTAATAGCGTGGCGGGCAAGTCAGTAAGTGCAAGTAAAGTGACTATCAAGTATTTATCATTTGGTTTAAAGTAAAGTAATGGCATAGTAGGTGTAAAGGTTTTGTAGCAAATTTGTTGCAATGTGAAGGACACATATTGACTGACGTATAAGCTAAAGTCATATAAATTGCGAAAAATGTATGCTTGTAATATATTGCAGCACAAATCTACCTAAATCCTCATGATAAGTATAAAATGCACTATGTGGAACTAGGAAAGGGGGTTGAATATGTTTACAGGTTCGTTTTCGTTTTAAATCTTTGCTGTCAAAATGGACTTAGTTCGAGTAGTTGTTTATCCAATCAACAATATGAATGTACCAATTAAGCTATATAAACCTAATAATAAAATAAACAATAAACAACAAATATAAAGTGATAAGAGAAGGAACAATCAACCAAGACTCCAAGATTTATTGTGGTTCGGCTTATGAATCTCTTCTTCGCCATACTTCACTCCATGTGTATCCCTACTCGAGATTTCACTATGTCAACAAGCTCCCTTCAGGCGGAGAAAACAGTTTACACGTCGCTTACAGTTATTTTCCGACACTAACTAAATGTCGAGTTCTATAATCTTAGCTAGAACCAAAAATCTACAACTTGTCACAATCACTACCGATCATAGATCCACAATATCGGTTGTTACACAATATTCGAACTCATACAATACTACAAGTTAATACATTTAGGATTTGTTACTTAGAAGATAAGAGGAGAGATCTACTATCAACACTTCATTTTTGTGAAAACGAGTGTTCTTCTTTGCACTTGAATGAGAGGGAAGAAATGAGAAGAATAGATTAGATCACTTGAAACAAGATCAAGAGATGTTAGTGATCAAGATATTTAGTGAGAGAAAAAAGGTTTTAGAGGGAGGATTTTCTGCAAGGAATGAAGCAAAATTTATAGGCAGGAAAATCCAACGGTCACTGGCGGCGGTCCTAGCGATCCCGATATATAAGGGGGTACCAGGCCTATAAGGGCGCCGCCAGTAGACTATGTTTCCTTTTTTGTCTTTTTGTGGGGAAGGTTGTATCTGGTATAGAAGCTTCTGTTTTGGAAGGAAAATTTGAATTTCAAATTTTAAGTTTTTATTAAAACTTTTATTTTAATTAGAAAATATTGTATATTAATTTTGTGAAATTCTTTGTAAAAATATAATGGATAAGAGATTTTTTTTTCCTGATCATATATGCTTAATGATTTGTTTGTTATTCCTTTCAAGTGATTACTAATATTAAAATGGTATTTACGATTATAAAATATAATGTTTAATTTTATCATTAAACGTTTTTAAATTTTGTTTATTCTCAACGTTGAGAGGTCAAAAAATTATAAATAACACTATTTAGTCATTATTTTTATTTGTATAAACAATCTCCTCCTTTTGTTGATGACAAAATATAAAATATTTTGTATAAAAATTAATAGTTACGAATTATTATTGTGTTTTGTCAATTTCTCCCCCTTTTTTGTCGAATTAAAAAGATATGATGCGAGTAGTTGTAGGAAAAAAGAAATCGACGATATCAATGACTTCATTGATGTACAATCCCCCTCGTTTTCTGGGCACAAGGAGTCGATCTTATGAAAATTGTTTGCTACAAATATAAAGTTAGAAATACAGTGCAAGACAATATCTTTTAAGCAAACATTAGATTCTAAGTACCCAAAAGGAAGAGTTTCAATCAACAATCAAGAAACTCATACAATAACAAATGCAACTAATACATTCATACAACATAAAATAAAACTATAACTAATACAAGATTATTAATCCATAAGACACACTACATACTTCATGAGATAAAGAAAGACAATACTACATAAGTCCTAATGATTCATGAATCATAGAGAATGACTCTTGTGAGCAAAAGGTTAGGGGTGACTGTTATGAAAACTTGTTGACGACATATTAAAGGTGGAGGTGGAAAGTGTGAGGTGATTACGATAGTGAGAAGATACTCAAGATGAGCAAACATGATGTTCATCTCATCTCTTAAGGTTAAGAAAAGAGTTCGGTTATAAAAGTAACATATGCAATTTGACCCATGGTAGTCATGGTAGTTGTAGTAAAGAGGATGCCCCATGATAGGTGGTTGAGGTTGTGGTGGAGATGGTGGTGATGGAGTGTCATGAATTTTATTAAGAGGAGTGATTGGTGACAAAGAGAGTGTGATATCCAAAGAAGGATGACTTTGAAGTGGTTGAGGGTTTAGAGGTCTAGGAGGAACATCCGAAATGTTGTCAAGCAAAGGGTTCAAAAGATGAGGAGAAGTTGGTTCATTTGAAGATGGTGGTGAAATTTGAAGTTTTGATTGAAAAGAAGAAGATGTGTTCTCTTGGCTTGATGAGGTTTGATTAGTGCTTGATGAGGTTTGATTAGTGGATGTTATTTTTGATGGTGCATTTGGAGGAGTTGGAGATGAAGAAGTTATTGTAAGAGAAGGTATGGTGGTGACATCTTCATCACTAAAGATGTTGACAAATAGTTGTCTAGGAGGGATTATGATTAGTTTGATTTTCTTAAAAGGGTTAGAAGAAGAAGCTTTGGTAGAGTTCATGATAGAATTGTTTAAAGAAGATGAAGATGGTAAGAAGAATGAGAAAGATGGCTTATTTATTTTGAAAGAAAATGATCAAAGTAGAAAAACATGAGAATTAAAGATACAAATTCCAAAAGTTGTTTAGCAAAATGCAGAAAGTTTAGCTGGGTCTAAGAGAGAATAGTCAACTGCACAGAAAATCAGGTAGTCACAGTAAAATTTATGTGACTTCTGATGGCGGTCCCATATATGCATGGCGGTCCCAGATATATTAGGGGGCCGCCCTATGTTTATGGGGGCCATTCTCTGAAGGCAGGAAAACTTTCCAGTTTTCTTGATTTTTTGCAGATCCTGTACAGAAGGAAATTTCCTATTTTCCCTTTTTGCAATCAACTCTATTTCATCATGAATCATCTAATACTTTAACAATTAAATTCATAAATATCCATTTTAAAAATGTCAATTAAAGGAACACATATATACATATTGAATAAATTGATAAAAGCATGCATAAACATCTTATAAGGTAATTATAGTGTATCGAGTAACTGCAAACAAGTGTTTAGGATGATAAAATCGAAAGTCATCCAAAGGAAGTTATGTTGCCGTACTGCATACTAAGTTACCATAAGTAATATAAGTGCAGTGTACTTAAGGGCATCATAAATTAATATGTAATATAATTAGTAATGTCACAAGGCAAAATTTCCATATTTCTCACTTCCTTCATATTTCTCCACATGGGTTTCTAAGACTTTACGATTGACCTTGTCTACACGTTGCTCGTCTCGAATCTGACTTGACGGATGATTGATTTCGGTTTGACGGGTGTAAATGGGTCCAGTGAGGGTCTATGTTGGTGGGTTTGAAAACTTGAGGTACTTAATTGGTTAACAAATTGGCATATACGAATGGGAAGGAGTGCTTGCACGCGATGGTCCCTTCGCCATTTCAATCATCATCATCATCGTTAGATGAGAGGATGCTGGTTGGTTAAAGGCGGAAAAGAGGAAGTGGAGTGACGACCTCTTATCGCCACGATCCTTTTAGTCTTGTTGTCTTGTTGAGGGCAAGGGATTCTGGACACGATGTATAAAGACATAAGGACTCATTGTTCAAATCGTGATTTTCCATTCATGATGATTTTAAAACAATAAGGTCAATAACATACCATATGGTAAGATCAACCGCTTTTGTTTTAGGAACCCACTCCATTCGTTTTTGCCATGAAATAGGTACAGGTTGAAATTTTCGAAGGTACGATTTATAGCATGTAACAAAGACACGCAGGAACATGATCCCGATTACCCCCCAGACAAAAATGTTTTCCCGAATAATCTCTTCCAAAGGCTTCAGGGTTGGCTCAATTTCACGAGTTAGAACTTGATATTCAAGAACATCAATTTCTTCCTTATGACGGATGTGATGGACTTGACCTTCTCTATCAATTTGAATAGACAAAATGATGTCATCAAGAGAAGGAAGGTTGGTTTGATATGGACCATCCGTAGGGACACCATATGCCAACTTTTCAAGTGATCATTTGTCAGTAAAGACGCAGGCACCCTCGCAAGCGTTGTCAAGAAATGAGAAATTCTTCTAGAGAGGTAAGAAATATGAATTGATGCTTGAATCACCCAAATTCGATGAACATTTAACCTTCATCGAAATAATTTATTTGATATTGACTATAAAACTTAAGAATGAAACGAGGACAAATTTGATCATTAATTTCAAGGAGACACTCAAACTCGACAAAGCTGAACATAGACCGAATATAGTTTAGATCCGCAAAGTTGTCAAAAACCACCCAACCCTCATGAATACAACGACTTTTAAGGTTTCTTAGTTTTTCTTTTATAGGTGTACGATATTCATATGATATTATTGGTATATAGGATCTTGTATTTTTGTGATCTTCGGATGACTTACGAGGCATGATTTCCTAAAACAAAAGTAAAATCACATTTTATTACCATTTACTTGTAATTTGTTATGCACATGGTTCTCTAGTGTGGGCATAAATGTGTACAATATGTGGAGTTATGATTAACTCGGAACTAAACTTAAATCTTAAGGTTATCCAAACGCTCCTTAGTTTGATTTTGCTCATCCAAACATGTCAAAAATACATATGAATTATGTATATTGACCTTTTTTCATGAGATCATTATGCATGTGTTTGAAAACGTTTTTAAGTTATATTAACAATGCATAACCATAATTTTATTATGATCCTAACGTGAGTGATTTGAAGATAAAATTGAGGTTTTGGTTCGAAATCAATTTTCGACAAACTCACAAATGTATGCAAATCCTTTGTTATAGGAGTTATAGTTCTATACATTGTATCCTAGAAGTTTAATTGTACAAAATTGAAAGAAAAATGAAAATCCCAATTTTTATTTTTGTGTTCTCATGAACCTAGAATTTAAATAGAAAGAAAATGATGAAATGATTACAATGATGATCTTAAGATGTTGTGAGTGATTTTTAGTGTTGATTCGTTCTTCAATTATAAGATTTTAGTTGTTGATTTTGAGTTTTTGGGATGTTTTGTTCGAGTTCGTTGCTGCAGATATGAAAGGGGGGTTTGTTTTTGTGTTTTGAAAAATTTTAGTTAAGTGTTCAATTTTAGTGTCTGCTGATGGCGGTCCCATATCGCCTGGCGGTCCCAAATATATTGGGGGGCCACCTATGGTAAGGGGGCCGCCCTCAGCGAGGGGTTTTGAACTTAGTTTTTGACGAAATTTTTACAAATAAGAGTGACATTTATAAATTTGCCATTTCACATATTTAATAATCTTAAAGTACTTTGGATGAAGTATTTAGTTGTCATGGACACAAGAATGGTACACGGATTAGTATTTTAGAAATAAACAGAAGAGAGATAAGCAAACTTATGTGGTTGATGGAATGTGTTCCATCATTCCTAAACAAGACGGAGAATAGTTAAACGATTCACGTTAAGGGGTTTCATAAGAATGTCGGCGATGTTGTTGACGGACGGCACTTTTTCGATTGAGATATGTCATTTCTGTACATTATCACGAAGAAAGTAGTGACGAATTTTGATGTGTTTGGTTCAAGAATGTTGCACTGGGTTTTTGCGAAGGTCAATCGCGCCTTTATTGTCGCATATGATCGGGACGTCGTCGAGTCGAACGTCGTAGTCGATAAGAGTTTGTTTCATCCATAGTGCTTCTTAACATGCCTTTTTGGCGCTTACGTATTCGGCTTCGGTAGTGGATATAGCAAGAGCGGTTTGTTTCTTCGAGAACCAAGATGTTAAACAATATCCCACAAACGTACAAATCCCGCTAGTGCTCTTTTTGTCTACATAATCTCCTGTATGATCAGAGTTTGCATATACTACTGTTTCTATGCCGGTCCCCTTAGGATACCATAATCCTAAGTACGTAGTGCCTTTAATGTATCAGAAGATACGTTTAACCGCTTCAAGGTGAGAGGTTTTGGGAGCTTCTTGGAAGCGGGCACAAAGGCAGACACTAAACATGATATCAGGCCTACTTGCCGTTAGGTATTGTAAACTACCTATCATGCCTCGATACTTGGTACTATCAACCGACTCACACTCTTCATCTTTCGTGTATCGTAGGACATGGGGGTTTTCATTGGTTTAGATTCTTCTAATCCAAATTTTTTAAGAATTTCTTTAATATATTTAGATTGATTAAAGAAAATACCATCTTCCATTTGTTTTATTTGTAGTCCAAGGAAGAAGTTAAGTTCACCCATCATGCTCATCTCGAACTCGTCATGCATGATTTTGGAAAATTCATCACACATGTCTTGACAAGTCGAACCGAATATAATGTCGTCGACATATATTTGAACGATGAGAGGTTAGAACTTTTCTTCTTAGTAAAAAGAGTGTTATCTACCATTCCCATTTATATATTCATGTTTAATAAGGAAAGCTTTTAATCTATCATACCAAGCTTTGGGTGCTTGTTTAAGATCATATTAAGCTTTCTTTAGTTTATAAACATGATCCGGTTTTTCAAAGTCAATGAATACTGGAGGTTGTGCCACGTATACCTCCTTATTGATAAAACCATTCAGGATGCACTTGTTTACATTGCGTTTGGAATAGTTTAAAGGTCTAAAGCATTAGGCATAAGCTAATAGTTATCCTAATTGATCATGTCTAGAACTGGGGATAAGTTTATCATGATCGATGCATCTTGTTGATTATAGCCTTGAGCAACTAACCTAGCCTTATTTCGAGAAACAACACCGTTCTCGTCTAACTTATTTCTAAACACCCACTTAGTTCCTATAATTGTCTATTCCATTGGTTGATGAATACTAACTCCCAAACGTCGTTTTTTTACAATGATTTGATTTAATTCTTCTTGCATAGCGACTATCCAAAATATCATCGTTAGGCTTCATTGATATTCTTGGTTATCATAGTTGATATAACACAAAAGAAGTTACTTTGGTTTTGGGTTTGTGATCTAAGAGTTCTTTGGTTAGATTTCTTATGACATTTTTAAATGGTTGGTCCTATGATTCTTATATTGACTATTACGTCAATCTCTAGAGTTTCATCTACAATGTCATTTTATAGGTTTTTCTTTTCGGTAACCTTAATTGCTTCTTCTTCATCTATGTCAGCATCCACCAAGGGTGATGTTTAGAGGGGGGGGGGCAGGGGGCTGGAGGAGTTTGATCGTATGTCACGTTATGTGAATTATTCTAATTTCCTAGTGTGTTTATTTAGGATGATGTAGGCCTTTACTATTTTGAGAGATAACCTAAAAAAGTAACCTTCGTATGACTTTGGCGGTCAAACTTTTTAAGGGCAGTCTTTAGTGTTTAAAATGATGCACTTGCTTCCAAACACTCTAATAGTAATCTAGAGTAGGTTTTCTCCATACCTCTTTAAGACGCTCTCGTAAGGTGTTTTTCCTAAATCGAATCTAATAGTTTCGTTGAGAATTGTATGTTTGAAGTGTCTACTGCGTTAACCAATCTATTGTGGTAACGATTGCTCGTTTCAACATTAGTCCTACTTATTTCTTGAAGTGTCTTATTTTTCCATTCAACCACGCCATTTGATTGAGAAGTGCGTGGAGCTGAGAAGTTATGTGTAATACCATTGGCATTACAGAACTCTCCAAATTGCACCTCATTATTAAATTCCCTGCCGTGGTCAGTTCTTATTGACACTATTGTACATCCTAATTGGTTTTGAATTTTCTTACTAAATATTTTGAATTGATCGAAAGTCTCGGTTTTATCCTTAAGGAATCTAGTCCAAGTTATACATTAGTGTAGTCGTTCTACTAATGACTATGGTGTAGCGATTTCTCCGTAACTCCGTACGGCGGATGGACCGAAGAGATCCATATGAAGGAGTTCTAAGCATCTAGTCGTTGAGACTATATTCCTTATCCTTATGATAGCAAGATCTTGCTTTTTTCTAATTTTCAAGCATCACAATGTGTTGATCAAACTTAAGCTTGGTAAGTTTTCTAACTAATTCCTTGATGCTAAACGATGAAAGAGACGCATATTGCGTGACCTAATCTCCTATGCCATAAAGTGGAGTTTTTATCAATCGTGCTAGATCAAATTCTGTCTTTAGGCTTATTTCCTAACTACATCAATATATAGCCTTCCTTCTAATAACTCTACCTTTTGACCCTTACCATCCTTAGCTAATTTCACTAACATGTTCACGAGGAAAGTACTCTTACTCTTATTGTGTCACATATTTGTCCTATACTTAACAAGTTAAATCTTAAGTTAAATCTAGGTTGTGGAACCAACTAAACAAATAAGAAAGCTCCATTCCAAAGTAAATCCCCTTTATTGGTTAATCAAATACCTAGGGATGCGTTTAGCTGTAAAAAAGTTTTCTTAGTTTTCTTTTTCTAGTTTCCTTGAGAATAGGGTAACTCTTCTTTTTTTAATAAACATTTAGAAAACTGAAGAACTCTAAATTGAAGTTCTCTAAATTATAGTTATAATATGAACAATCATGTTTCTGTTTTCTGTAAAGAAATTTTAAAAAATACTCATTTTAAACACATTTTATGTTTTTTCTGTGTTTTTTAAAAACTTTTTTGAAAAATCAAACAAGTAAACACGCCCTAAGGGTGCATTTATTTTTCACTTAATGGGCCATTTGGGGAGAGATTGGGTCCACACAAATATAAATGAGTGTTTCTTTTTCATTATTTACCATATCACGGTCTGATTTAGGAGGTGTTAAAAAAGTCCCCTCTCCCAATTCAGACTCTCAAAGGCAGAGTCTCATCTTTTCATTTCCCTTTTTATCCTTTATCTTCATCAGTCTTTTATCCATCAAATCTGATCTTCATTTCTAATTACCCATTTTATTCAACAAAAAAAATTCATCTTTAACTCCTAGCCTTAAGTCTTGTCGATTTCATTGTCATCAGTCATGCTCGTCGAGGTAAGGATCTATCTCTCATCACTCGATTCACGCCATCGATGTCCCTAGTGTACTTGAAGTAACCGGTTTTCTTCAAATCTTCCTCTCAATATAGATGGAGTGTAATTTACTTTGAATGATATCCTCAAAAATTTTGTTTTTCATTCTTGAATAGGAAAATCGAATACAAAATCATTTGTTTTTGTATATAATCTAAACAAGAAAGTTATGCAATTGATTGGTTTTTGTTCTTAACTGTCATAAGGGATTGTAATTGTTTTTAATTGTTTTGGAAAGAATCAAGTGGGTCACTCTTTGAGTAATGGAGATAATTTTAACTTTCCGAAGCTTCATTATTTATGTTCAGTTTGGGTTGTGAGCATTCTTGTATTGTTTAGCTTAAATCTAATTGTTGTGTAGATGTGAGTGTTTGACTGATTTGGGAAGAAGCTTAAAAAGGTCATTTACTTCATTTGTGCCTAATTATTCAGTGAAAAAAGAAACAACAAATTTGTATCTAAATTTGACTCCATATATGCATACTTATCCACACATGAACTATATTAAATTAGAAAAAAAAGAAACAGCTCCTAAATCTCCCAAAGATACATCAAATGATACTAATAGTTCAATAGTTTTCAAATGCTCTAAGATCAATGTTAGTACAAAATTGGTAACCGGGTATGAGATGGTTCAAGATTGCTTGTTGGGTCGGGCTGGCAAGCCATCTTTGGGTTGGATCTTGCACTAAACAATGTAATTGGATGATTTTCTGCACAAGTAAAGGTAAACCGTTAGCCTTACCGTGGGGACGGACCCCACGATTAGACTCCAGCGTGAGAGTAAGAACACATGTTATCAGAGGTATGTGTGTGTATTGGGGAAGGTGAGAAAATCATACCTTTTGGGGTGTCAAAGGCCCCCTTTTATAGGTGACTAATCACATTAAATGCATATTAATGTATGATTAAATGTTAACTAATCACATTAATGTTGATGGGATATTGATGCTGATGGGATGTTGACTAATCAAATTAAATGCTGATTGGATGTTGACTAATCATATTAAGTGCTGACTAATCACATTAAATGCAGATTAATGTATGATTAAATGTTGACTAATCACATTAATGCTAATGGGATATTGATGCTGATGGGATGTTGACTAATCACATTAAATGCTTATTGGATGTTGACTAATTATATTAAGTGCTGATTAATGTTGCCATATTCAGGCCAAGGTCAGGGTCCACATGTGATTAGTACAGTCCAAGCCCAGAGGCCTGTTATACGTACTATACGTCATCAAGTCCCCCCAATCTAGTATGTTTACTGCATGTGTCATTTGTTGTGTGCGGTGAATATTGCTAGACTCAAATTCTTTATTATCGTGCTTCTGCCACTTTTGTTAGCTTCTCTGCGACTCTTCTTTAGCCTGGTAGGTGAGATCTGTGAGACATGTCTTTTCTTTAACCCCTCCATGACTTGTAGTCAATTTATCCTTCTGTCGTCACACTTTCTTTACTTTCGATCATGTCCATTCGTTTGCCTAGTGGGGTACACGTGCATTGAGCCTGTCCATTAAATACACCAAGGGTATAAATACCCGCTCTAGTTTTAACTGTTTTCTTTTCTTTTTAGACCATACGTCAGTATATCTGGTTTTGGACCGTGCTAATCGTGCCTATTATAGGTTGTACCCATATACATGTGTTGGGTGATGGTGCTCAGATGCTTGGTTTCCCGTGTGTGAACGGTAAAGACCCCGTAAGAAGAACAATTTTTCTATAGTCAGGGTAACACTATCATTGGCCAGGTACCATTCTTGTTCATCTCTTAGGAGAGGATGAGAAGAATTTATAAGGATGGAGATGCTCTCCATATATTGCGTGGTGGGATGGGTAAAGGTATGTCCATCTTGTACCAGCTTGTATATGCTTATGATGCAAATAATAGTGCAAATATTACATTCGTCTAGAGACCAACAGAGGACGTACTTCCGTGGCTGGGTTAATTGTTAGGTTACCCATCCTGATGCGATATATATTCATCTTACGGCCAACAAAAGACGTACTTCCTGTGGCTGGTTAATTGTTAGGTTACCCGTCGTGATGCAAATATTACATTCGCCTTACAACCAACGAAGGACATACTTTCGTGGCTGGGTTAATTGTTAGGTTACCCATCCTGATGCGAATATTACATTCGTCTTAAGACCAACGGAGGACGTACTTCCGTGGCTGGGTTAATTGTTAGGTTACCCTTCCTGATGCGAATATTACATTCGTCTTAAGACCAACGGAGGACGTACTTCCGTGGCTGGGTTAGTTGTTAGGTTACCCGTCCTGATGCGAAATATTCATTTCATCTTGTAGACCATGAGAAATTGTACTCTGTGTGGCGGGTTCAATGGTTAGGTTACCGTCCTGATGTGAAATAGTACATTTCGTCTCTAAGGACCCAGCGGATGACGTACTTTCGTTGTTGGGTTAATTGTTAGGTTACCCGTCCTCATACTTTTTGAAATATATCTTTTTAAAGTACGGAGCTGATTATGAGGTTGCTCATCTTTATGTCCCATAAAAGGCATTTACACATATACTTTCGAATTAATAAAGTAGTATTTCATGTGTGTTAAAATAAATATCGGGCTAATACCAAAAATGATATAGTTAATGGTGTAATCATACCTATTTAGTTTTTCTTCTTCCTTTCTCCCAACCAAGTTAATGTGTGCTATTTTGTTTGTAGCATTAAACTTTATAAAATGAAAGTTATTTTCCCCTATCATATCATTATTTAACAAACAGCAAGAATGCTATTCAGAGGGTAAATTAGTAACAAAGATTGAGAAGCTCAATTTAATAACTTTAAAGGGAACGTGACTAGACCGCGTTTAACTCGATAGAGGGGATATAGACTATTAAAAACGTTCAATCTATTACACCGTTTTTACCAAATATGCATATTTTTGAAATATGATTTTTATTGAATAATATTCAAGTTTGGTTTTATAATGTCGCATGCATGCGGATGTAAATATTGGATGTGGCCACCTGTACCTTTTACATGCATCAGATGCTATTATTTCTATAGTTTCATGATAGACCAACATAATTGATAGGTCACATTAATCTTGAATCAATCATATCGAACATGTATGCATAGAGAGAATAGTAGAGAAGGCAAGTACTTGAAATTCAAAATGAAAATAAAAGGAGGGAAAATGTATGAGTTTGTTACTATGTTGGCATCACCCCAATGAAGATTATAGGGGTTTTATAGTTGAATGGAGGAACTTACCTTTCTTATTTCTAAACTTGTCACATCTAGTCTTCTGTGTCTTACTCAGTGATGTAATTTTGCTTACTTCATTTTTTTTGCATAATATACTTATTTCAAACTACTTTGACATTATCAAAAGAAACACTAATGACTTAAATAATACAAAATCACATAATCGACACTTTTAATGATCCTAACAATCTCTCCCTAAAGGTTGATTATTCAGGACGTTCTCTTCTTGATCCAAGTGGTCTTCCATTCACGTACATCTCCCATCTTCTCATCTGCCTCTGATACTTCAATCTTTCTTTTATCTCTTCTTCAAACAACTTCAAGTATTCTGTTTCATCTTTGGTGAGATCTTTTTGTACGTATCCATACTTGACATCATTATTATAACTCTTCAAACCTTCTAACACTCTATTTAACGTAGCATCACAAAACTTATGGATTTCTGAATGTCTCATCACCCGTTTCTCTTTCTTACTATTCTTGTAAATAATTTCATGCACCGCTCATTGATGATGGTGAACATTTTCATGATCTTCAATTCCTGGGAAAGTCATTGTTGGTGCAGTGAGATTAACCTTCTGTTGATAGCTTTCAATTCCAAGTTGGAAGTCATGCACTCTTTCCCATATCACTGTACTTCTAATGAATACCGATAAAGACCATAGCAATCCTGTATCTGCATAATCCGGTACCTTGCCATTCATAATCAACAAGTATATGTCCTCAATATCGTTCTTGTAATCAGGCTCGGTAATTGATACAATGCAATCATTAGCTCTTCTTGCAACAATCTCTGTGATAAACTTGTGTTCATGACCCAATTCCCAATATGTCTTGATGACTTGAACAATTTTTAAGTTTGAATAAATCTCTTCCTTTAGTTTTCTGGGCTCTTTCTGTTTCCTTATGTAGAAGATTTCGCATGGTGGTATTCTTCCATTGTTCAACACCATATCATGCCTATGATTAAATTTCTTTATCACACTTATTCACCATCTGGACGTTCGTTCTTAATTTCTATCAATCGTTGAAGATAATTGTTGGAACTTATGAAATGTGACAATACTTATCATTCTCGGGTCCTATTTTTTTCTTCAAATACAAAAGGTCTTGATTAATCAGAGATAATGCTGGAGCTTCAGGATCTTTTTGACAGCTATGAACTAATGGTGTGGTCTTTCGTGGATGTGGAGAGACAAGAATTTCTTTTCTACTCTCCCAAACAATGTTACTCTTCAAGAAATTCTTCATCTGATCAATGTGATACTAATGATCATCTCCTGAAGTACATCTATGTCTCAACATCTCATCAGCCATCATTCTCAGCTTAGCTTCATCAATGGTTAGCGACACTTCTTCTATAATGTCTTGCGATACTTGCTTCGTTGGAATTTCATCATCGTCTGAAGCATAAGAGTCAGTCTAAAAATCAAAATCATCATCTTGCTCTTGATTTCCTGAAGTTGATGGAGCTTGTTCCTCTTGAAAAACTTGTCCAGATGATGACTCTCCAGACACATAAGCTTCATACTCCAATGTCTTCTGCCGCTTTGCACTATTCTCCCCCTCAGGATGAGCATCATCATGAGGATCGTCCCAATCTCTTGGACGAACGGCAGGAGTTTTACATGCAGTTTATAGTATCGTATTTCTTTCAAACTTCATCTAGAGAGCCAAACAATATTGCTATGTTTGTTGTTTGCAATTGAGAATCGTCTTCGATAGCAGTATAGTTGATATTGTTGTTCTGGAACAGAGGATGTTTGTGATTGAGCCGGATGGACATGAAGAATATGTCTAGACATATAACTTCGAATGGATGCATCGACTTCAGAAGGAATGACATTGGCATGCTTATCAATGTTTGTCTTCAATATGAGCCTGAATATTTCCACGTTCTTGCAAAAAAATTTTACTTTAGCAATCAACCCTTTCAGTTCTTTTTATGACTTTTCCTCTCTAGTATCACCCTTCCGCAACATACATGGAACTTAATTACAAAACTTATTCAGGAACTTGCTTCAAATAACATACTCTCTTAATGGGTTTATCAACCATAGCAGGTATTGTTCTTAACCATTACATCATGAAGATTATCAAGCAAGTGTATCGAAATGACTGCTTGGCATGAATCTCGACCGACGATGTGCCAAAGAAGAATCCTTAACGTCCTCTGTAAATCGTGAAAGAAGCTCTTGTAGCGTTTAAAGCGAGTAGGTTTTGTCTTAAACAATGATAGAAGTCGATTCGTTTTAGCTAAGTTTTTGTGAGGTGAACTTAATGATGATGTAGTATGAGGAGTATCCTTCAATTCCTAGAGTTTCTCGGTATCCAAAGATACGAGATTAGTATGAATCCTAGGAGATCTAATTGGTGTGGGAATTGGTGAATTTCCTGTCTCATCATAAAAGTTTTCCCTTTCTCCGCTTCTCTTTAATTCATTACACCTCGTTAGTTCTTTCTTCACCTTCATCATATACCATTTACTGGTATAACAAACATTAGTTAGCTCCACTTCCTTCTCTTTAGAACTCTCCTACTTCCTTTTTCTTTAGCAAATCCCTACCTCCGAACATTCCTTATCACTCCGGGCTCTTCCTAGTACCGGGATATTTGTTCATATTCTAGGGTTATACTTTCTTCAACAATATTTCTCTTGTCATCCACACATTTTTCAATTTCTTTCAAGAGATCAATTGCTCATCAACCAGTGCTACATTTTCTCTTGCTTCCTGCTCCTCACGACTTGTATGCTCATCAAGACTAACTTGTAATGTATCTTGTAAAATCATCTCATATGCTTTGTCAACAGTTGGAACTGGAGCTAGTGGTGTAAGACGTGTGGATCTCCTTTCAGGATACGTAACGACGAAGCATAGTTGATCATCTTGGAACACTTGGCTCTGCGCTCTCCTTATCAGGGTTAGGTGACCTAGGGGCGCTAGTTATCCTATGCGTTCCTTGGGTAGACTCAGTCGGATGTGACTGAGTCAGAGGAAAATCTATCCCAAACACCTCCGCATACATCCAATAATGCTTTGTGTGCTTCATTTCATCCGTGATCATCCAACTGGTCATCTGCATTCCAAACTTACTTTTGTGTCTACCTGAGTTAAAATATTCTTCAGGATACATCATTTGAAAGTTGTGATACTTGTCTCAAATCGTCTTCAGTTTCAGGAATGATATGCATATAATGTCTGACGATGATCTTTGTAAATCTTGGATATGAATCGAGTGTTGGATGATAAAGTGAATAGTAGAGTTCTTCCTATAGTAACTCCGTATAATCCACATGAATGTTATTGACAAAGCAATACAGCATTTGCATTATCTGCAATGGCGGTTGGTCCCATCCAGTGACATGTGTTGTTAAGCATTTGGAGAATATTTTGCATAATGTTTGCCATGGCTGCAGAAGACCAGTAGTCTTGAAATTCGATTGTGTCTTTAACTCCATTGTAAATCCCAATGCTTGCTTGTAGAATGGAACCATGTCAGAAAATGATGGTGGTGGTATGAATGAGTTATGATTGTTGGCAGGTGTTTGTGGAAGATGAAATATTTGTCTGAAGTCATCCAGTGTAAGAGTGAGTTCTTTCTTGTCCAACATAAACCTGAGCCGATACTTTGATCAGTCTTCCTTCAAAGTATGCCAGAACTGTGCCATATAAATCCATGGAACGGATGAAGAAGCTGCAATGCTGAATCGTAAATGAATTAATTCTTAATGATATTCGTGGAATTTTTGCTTTATGGCGGAACATTACACAGCTCAGATCTAACTTTCTCGTCTAGACATCCATAAGATCATTCTTCTTGTTCGGAGTGGTACAGATTATTCTGGATGATCAGCTACATGTTGTTGTTGTGCCATGATGATTACTGAATGAATAAAATTGAGATGTTAGATAACAAACAATTCTTTTGACATTTTTGTCTTTTTCCACTCTGTCTGTTTTATATGTTCTGGCAATTCTTTTTGAACATATTTTTGATCAGTTTCTTTCTCATGTGCTCGTTCTTGCTTTTTCTAGCACATGCCATACGCTTTATTCGAATTATTCTTTTGATTTATCATTTTTGTGTGTTATGGCAATTCTTTTTCGAACACACTTTTGATTTGCTTTTATTTAGCTCTCTCTTTCTGTTTTTAGAATATCCTCACCAGAAATTCTTTGTGACATGATACTCTTTCAAGAATGATGAAGATTTCTCTTTTGATTTTAATCAAGACTCTTTTACTAAAAATTAAAGAGAAATCATTCAACTTCTTAAAATTGTTTTGTGAAAGAGTATCATTTTGACACAATAACAGATTTTGAGAACTTTTTCCAGAAATCTTTTGACAAAAACTTTCTTTATAATGATAACATAGAATCATATAATCACAAACCCACAATTGAATGGACACTAAGTCACTTACTCCTCATTCTGTTCATTGCAGAAAACGGCCGAAACCGGACATGACTTAGTCCACTTAAACAATTGAGATTTGGATTTTCAGATTCAAGTTATAAAAAAAACTTTTCACTTTCACTTTTTGTCATGATTCCTAAACAATGAAGACAAACATATCTAATTCAATAATTGAATGGACACTAAGTCACTCACTCCTCATTTTGTTCATTGCAGAAAACGGCCGAAACCGGACATGACTTAGTCCACTTAAACAATTACGAATAGATATATATGACCCACAGCTTAGAATTCATAAAAACTTGATTTCTTTCTCAAAATTATTTGATGTTTTCACCACACATGAGAAACTGATCTTTTTGTTCCACAGACATTCAAGCATTAATCATCATAAGCATTAATCATCAAAATTATTTCTTTCTCAAAACAACTTCACGTTTCCACAAACGTATTTCTACTGAATTTTAACTTTTTGACACCACCAAGTTTGACTTTTTGACCCTTTCGAGTTTGACTATCACTGAATTTCACAAACTAGATAAACAATGATTCATTTTAACTTAACCAAACTCGATTCATTTTATGTGCTATTATCATTTTTCAGACTCCAAACCGCAAACAATCAAACTCGATAATAAGCAGACTCGATCACCCCCAAAATTGGACGGCAGCGGAATAGTAACATTGGGGTGCGACTTCAAGGCACAAGGGACAAGCCACAGAAAACGACCTCAAAAGAGACGTTTAAATAAATTTCACATTTGTTATATTAAAATCAGAGTTTACAAAGGATCCCCTTTATAATGCAATAAAACATTTTGTTTATTTTAAAACGTTTGTCGAATGGTATAACAAGTTATTAAGCCTCAAAAATATATCCTCGCGAGTCTCGATATGCTCCCATGCTCAGCTAGCAAAATAATAAACCTAAGAAATACGCCAAAACCGTACACAATAATGTTGGTGAATTTCATAGTTTTAAAGCAAAAAAGCAGTAATGAAATAATTTTAAGTAAATATTTCAGAAGAAAACACGTTACAACATTTAAAAGTGTTAATTTCAAAATCCATCCGAAATCCAAGTAGTGATTTAATAAATCAAGAAGTATTTAAAAGTGGACCACAAGACTTAGGTAATGGTGGACTAAGTACGTATTCCGAAGTCCAAAACAAATAATAGCAGACTATGTACGTATTCCATAGTCCAAAATAGTTAAGGTAGCCAGAAAACACATTCAAATGATGTCCAACACTTGTATTATTGCACTAAGCTCATGACCCCGAAGCCTTAACTAGATTTTTGCCCTAATCATAATAATGGATGCATGCCCAACACCCGAGTACTCCCAATGTTAAATGCACATGATCAAACTAGTGACCCAAGGAAAGGTGGGAATTGTCAGTCCCGATAGATCTATCCACAACAATCGCGCTTACTACAATAGCAATTAACGGTTCATGATAAGTAGGGACTTCACGGCCATATAGTTACTACTTAGATAATAATATTCAGGCAGTAATCTGGATAGCATACAATTTAGAAAAACACTTGTGTCCAATAGTAAAAACAAATAATGTGTTCGAAATTTACGGTTTCAAATATAGGTATTCGACGATCTCAAATCATGTAGTAAACAAATCAAACTTTAGTAAAAATAGTCATGTAACGCTTACGTATAGAAATCAATAAGTTTATGTAGTAAAACG
>BQNB010092859.1:2834-26508 GCA_026074375.1 Tanacetum coccineum
AAAAAAAATTAATAGTCATTAGTATTTTTCAATTTACATTCCGTCATTTACTTTTAATGCAATTTAATTATTTGTCATTTATTTTAAAGAATTTTATTTTACTTGTCATTTAATTTCTTGAACCTAAACCACCCTTCACAATACCAAAATTTTCATGATTTTCAACAACAATATTTTTTTTGTGAAAATTGAGAGGGTCCTCATAAGACTTTCCAATGTCAACCAATGAATGAAGACTATTATCATGAGCAAGATTCTTGCTATGATTCTAATTCTTTTGGTTTTGACCAATTTCAACCCCCGCAATATACCGTCAATCATCCAATCTCCAATGTTCAAAATAGCCTTTTCAATGCTCAAAATAGCTTTCTCAATTCTCAAAACAAGCTTATGGAGAAAATGACATCCATGTGTGATATGGTTGGTCAATTGATACAAAAGAAGGAAGAAGAGAAGCAAATTGAAGAAGAGCAAGCGGCTAAAGATCGATATTGGAAGATTCCTGTTTGCTACGATGATGACGATGACGAAGAAAGTTCTATCCCTTTGAAAGATATTATTTCTGAACTTCCTCCGTGTGTTGCAATCACACCCGATTCACCAAAAACGAACTCTCTCATAATGGAGGATGAGCATCTTGACACTATTCCGGAAACGGAATCGGACGAATTAATAAAGTCTAGTGTCGAGGACCTTGTCCAAATCCCAAGTGAGTCCGAAGATTCTTCCGAAGGTGAGTGTGATTTGCCTCCGTATGATGATTCTTCAAAGAATCATGATCTTACTTTCTCTAACCCTCTCTTCGATATCGATGAAGATTTTACCTCGAGTGATGAGTCATTTTCCGAAGAGGATGTTCCAAATGAGAATTTTAAAATTTTCTCTAATACTCTCTTTGATCTTGATGAAGAAATCACTTCCACTAAGGTTGATCAAATTGATGATGAGGTGTTAGAAAATACCAATTCAATTCCACCGGGAATTGAATATTTTTGTTTTAATGCCGAATTCGATCTTTTAGAGTCTTTGCTTCATCGAGATACTTCGATTAATGATTCTCAAAAGATCGATTCTCTTCTTGATGAGTTCGCCGGTGAACTCACTATTCTCCACTCAATTCCACTAAGAATTGAGGATGTTAACCTTGATCCGGAGGGAGATATTTTGTTTTTGAAGAGTTTGCTTTACGATAACTTTTCTCCCCGCCCTCCGAAAGAATTTAATTCTGAAAGTCCTACCAAGTCTTTCTCTCCATCTTCTATCCCGATCGAGGATAGTGACTCTCTTATGGGGGAGATTGACATTTTTTTTGATGGTGATGGATCAATACCACCGGGTATTGAGAGTAATGATTACGACTCAGAAGATGACGATAATTCTACCTCCCGTCTCGAGTTTGAATCATTTCATGTTGATTATCTTGATTTGGGAGATTCAACCATTGATGTGGTGAAAGACATCCCCGTAGATGTGCCTAATATTTTGCCCACACATCTCGCCCTTCTTATCGATTTTGACTTCATTCCTTCTTTTAATGATCTCGGATCCGATCTTGATGATTCTTCTCATTCCGAAGATAGAAACAAGATTTACGATCCGGGGATATGCATTGAATTCAAATCCACAAGATTTCTTTTTAGTCTTTCTCCCGTGATTGATACTTTACTTCCATTTTCATCCGAAAATGAAGACAAAGTTTTTAATCACGGTGTTCTTGCTTATAAGGAGAAATCTCCTCCTTATTCATCATATCAGGGCTTGAAAGCTTTCCAGCTTTCTCCTGAAAGCCCGATGTTGATTCATGGAGATAACACTCCTAATCTGGGTGTTCGTCATCCCCATTTTTATCCCCCTTGACAAGCTCAAGTATGGGGGGAATCGGGTCAAGCTAAGTGACCTTAAACAAGCGCTTCGTGGGTGGCAACCCATGCTTATCCCTTAGTATGTAGTAATGAATAAGTGTTTTGTTGTTGTGAGAAGGCTCGCCTCTTCCATTATCCGTGTTTTGTGTTTTGTGGTTTATTGTCCAGGATTGCCCGGATTGTGATGACTCTCGTGCTCGCGGTTTTGTCCTCCGATCACTCGGTCTTCACATCCTCAGCTTCATTTGGGAATCCAATATCCTAATCTTATCGACTAACGTTTATCTTTAAGCATACCTAATAAACGGATTAGGATTTGCGTAGAGACCCTTCGTAAAACATTGAGGACAATGTTTCATTCTAGTATGGGGGGGGGGTCTTCGATTTGATTGCGCCTGCAGCTGTTGTTTTCACATAATCCCGTTTTTACCACCAAAATTTCAAAAAAAAATGAAAAAATTTAAAAATTTTCAAAAATAAAATAAGTGTTTTGTCACAATTTTGACTTTCCTGCTGGGTAGAATAAGAATAAATTTTGACCCGATCGAGCGTGTTGAGCTCTAGCTTGTTCCTTAACATTTAGACTAAGCGTTCGCGAATATTCGCGAAGAACAAAAAATGATAGAGTTAAGTATGAGTTGGATGCTAAACAAGGATTAGTTGGAAATCTTAAGAGCTCATGTATGTAATTTGTAGCTTTTTCTCCCATAAGCTTCTAACCGGATTAATATACGTGCTATTTTTGGAGATTAAACTTAAATCAACAATTTTTATGTAGTTAATAGTAAAAAATTTAGTCTTAGTTCAATCTTATACTTAAATTTTTCAAAAAGAAGTCTTCTCTATATCGTAAAAAAAATGATAATATGTTGAAAAATAAAAAAATATAATAAATATAAACTGTGGGCTGATAAAAGTTTGCTGCATCTTGCCGGCTCACAACCGATGTTGCAGCCTTCTAAAGAAAGCCCATAGTAAGAATAATAATCCGAGACTGATAAAAGTTTGCTGCATCTTACCGGCTCACAACCGATGTTGCAGCCTTCTAAAAGGTCGAAGGTTACAATTGCATCAATGTTTAATATTAAGTGTGAATTAATAAATAGATCTCTTTTTGTTAAATTTAAATATGCTTTTGAACTTTGACTATTCTATTTTAAGTTTTTAAATAAGCTATTCGTATACGAGAAACCTGAGAGTTTTTGAAACCTAAGGTCCGTGAGTCCCGATACTAGTCTCTGTGGGGTGTCAAAAGCATGGTCACTTAGCCGCAAGGTTGGGATGTGCCGAGACGAAAGTCGCTACATGGGATGATCTCGCCTTCAAACTCATTATTCTCGGGTGGAACGTGAAACATAGAATTTTGCAAAACGTTGATCCATGGTTGAAATTCAAAATGGCACAGTCACCTAATATATAATAATTATCAGGAGTGAAAAGTTCACAAGTTGCAAATATGAGTAGTGATAGCATCTTAATTGATATTTAAAGGTGATTTCATTTCAAGTTTGGTTTGGAATAAGTGAAAAGTCGGAGACGATGAATTTATCATTTTTTAGGGGCATTTAGGATTGAAATGCATCTTGTTCTATGATCCCTAAAAGTTATAAAATAACAAAAGTCAAATAAGTTAGTTAGTTGCTTAAAAAGAAAGTACAAAAAAAATAAGAAAAAGAAAAGTGCAAAAATATGTGTAGCAATAAGTGTAGATTTATAAAAATGGTAAAAACAGGGTGTTTTCAAAACTAAGGATTCCTTAATTCCCTTTAACGAACACTTATCTACTTTATGAGGTTATTAGTTTAGGGGCTTTGAGATTTTTGGTTTTCTAAGTGGATATTTATATCATTGCGTGAGGACACGCAATAGTTTAGTATGAGGGATTTTAGTATGTGCATAATTACACATACCTTTTACCTAATAAAATGACCCAAAACGACCAAAAACGCACATAAAATGCCATAAATATGCTTGTTTTTTTGTATTATGCAGGTATTAGATATCTAAGAAAAAGACAAAAAAGTTGAAGCCAAAATGAGAAAACCGAGCACGAGAACGGAAAGAGCGTAAAGAGAAGTCAAAATCAAAGCCAAGTCAAAAAGTCAAAGTCAACCCCAGGAAGTGGATTTGGAAAGAGCATTGAAAACCGAACCCGAAATCCTAAATTGTCAAAATTAAACCCACCCGTACCCACCTAGTGGGCCCGGGAAAGCCCACTTATATCTTATAAGCCTTAAGCCTTAATAAAAGCCCAACACCACTTTACTTTTATACCCGGCCCAACAATGAGCCCAACACCTCACCTTTTATAACACCCCGTCAACACCCTTTCCCTTTTAAATTTAACCCCGTTAGTCCTTAAAAGGAATAACGGTGCAAACCCATCCCAAACTCCAAGGACCAACGATGCATCACCCAAGGACTTCAATTGTAATAACAATATACAAGTTGAGGGGTTTGTTTTGCCAAAACCCTAAACTTTTACCCTGCACCAATCAAACAAACAGGACAACCCCTTTTCCCGCTAAACCCCATTTTCACTGATCACCCTCCATCCCCAAAATTACACTTACCCCAAGGATTAAACCCACCTTCTAGAAGCCAATAATGATGCAATGGGTGACGTTTTGCTCTGACACGTTGGCAATCAAAAAGCAATCATTGGAGAATGATTGCGTGGCAATAATCAAGGGGCATGATTGATCAAAAGAAGCACAAATATGATTTGAAAGGCCAAGATTGATGCTGCTTTTCCTCTCACACAAGAAAACCAAGCCAAGGATCTACGTCTTTCTATCCGCTAAAATAGAGGTCCCTAACCCATGTAGTAGGAGAGGTTTTTTTTCTAATTTTTAGTTCTCTTTAAAAGAATTATTATTTAATTTTAAAAGCAATATTGTATTCCTTTCCTTTGTAAAAGTTAAATTTTTAATGAAACTTTGAGGTTTGTGTTTTAAGTTTCTGTGTTTGATCATTTATTATAACCTGTTAAGCTTTGAAAAGCTATGAAACAGCTTATAGATCTTACCTAAAAGCATCACAAAACTTATTTGTTTCTTAGAAAAAGCTTAGTTACTGTATTTAATCTCTTTTATTTCCTGTTTTAATCATAAAAATCTAAAAATACTAAAAAGATCCACCCCTTAAAACACCTCAGCTTCTTTGGATGATAAGCTAGCTTGGGAAGAGCTTATAGACCTCACTAGCTTGTCTTTTGACAACTAAGCTTGTAAGATTAGAATATTTACCCGTTTTGACAAGGTGTGTTTGTAAGTTTTCATTTTCACTTTTTAAGCTTATTTACTGTTTTACTGCTTATTGCCTTTTCTTATTTGCTTATTTGTGCTTTGTTATGATGTCTAATGCTTATGAATGCTTAGTTGTACTTTAAAATTTCATTTGTGCAAGTTTTCTTTAAAATCTGTCTTAAATAGCTTATCTAGTTACATAATCTTGTCCAGCTTATTTAAGTGGTTAACTATTGTTAAAACTTTCTCATTGAGTTTGATATAAGCTATTTATTATCTGGTCTTAAGCGTTTGTTCATTAAAAATCTAGATTATCTAATTAAAAGTTGTAAAAACAGTTTTAAAGGGGTGTTTGGTTTAACCTGTTTAATGGGTCATAATGGGTCAAAATAGCAATTTGACACTTATCAGTTTTTTAGTTTAGCTATAAGTAGTCCAAAAATTTAGTTTGTTTAAATGTTTAAGTGTTAAATCTCATTTTCAAGGTTTTAAGAGTGCATTGTTTGAAACTTTTAGGTTATAGCTTATTTTAGTTGCTTATTTGATTGCGCTTTTGCTTATTGTTGTTTTTGTGTTGTTTTTGTGTTTATATATGTGTTAAAAGAGGTTAGAAACCAAAGAAAATAGCTTGCATAGTTTGCTTTGTGTTTTACCAAAACTGTCAAAAAGTGCTAAGTGGTGAAAAATTTGAGAAATGGCTTTTTCATTTGCTTATTGTTGCTTATCCTGAATTTCAAACTCCCTTTTCATGATGATATAATTTTTTGTGAGGTCTAGCTTAAATGCCAGTTTATATGTTATAAAGTCCATAAGATCCGGTTTGTTTGCTTATTTTTAAGCTCAAAAGTGGTGATTTGTTAAGATTGCAAAAGTTTGTAAAAATTTGTCTAAGTGTTGAATCAGTGTGAGATAGCTTTTTCATGAAAGCTTTTAAGTTCTTATTTGAATTTCAAACTACTTTTTCTTTGATGCTTTATGTAAGCCTTTTGGGCCAATCTTCTTAGTGGTATAAGTACATAAGCGCCATAAGGATCTTTTGCTAGTTATTTTCAAGCTAGAAAAGACCCCGCTTTCCTTTTTGGCTTATCAGTTTTGGCCAAAAAGCTCATTTGCTTTATTGAGGCTTATTAGCTAATTGAATTTGCTTATTCTATGTTCATTTAGCTTATTAGGTTAGATTAAGCCCACTTTAGCATAGTTCTCTTTATTTTAAGACTTATTTGCTTATTAACTTAAAATTTCTAAGTTTTATAGCTTTTTGTTAAAAATGTCATGTCTTAGCTAATTGTAGTTGCTTATTTTTGTTCCTAAGTGCTTTTAGATATGCCCTTTTAATCTGTCTTAGCGTTATTCCTTTTTTGGGTTGCTTATTTGAGCTTAAAAGTCCGCGAACCATTTAGCATATTAAGAGGCAAGTATAGTTTGCTTATCCTGTCCTTTAATTGCTTATTGTGTGCTTATTTTTGGTTTATAAAAAAATTGTTTTGTAAAAGTTGCTTATTTTTAAGCCCTCTAAAAAGTTGTAAAAAAATGGCATGTAAAAAAACTTTGGGAATTGGGGGAAGTCAAGGGTTAGCAAGACTCGAACCCGAGACCTAACCCCTAAATATAGACAACACATTATTATACACACACTCATCACAACAAACTCGCCCCTCAGGACTTATTTTCAGTTATGTTTTGCTAAAGACTATTATTTATACACTTTTGAGCTCTTTTTGTTTATAGCTAATTTAATGGCTTAAATTTACACAGCTTATTTCTATTAAGTTGTTTTTTCCCATCATATTTTTATTAGACTCCTCACTTTTAAGCAAATTTTCATGATATTTTCAAGTTTTTTTTAAAAATTGTTTAGTATTTTTAAACATTTAATTTCATTAAAATCGTTTTTAATTCATAAAAAATTATAAAAAAGTCAAAAAAATATAATTCTTTTTTAGAAATTTTGTTTACCATTTAGAACTTAGAAAAATTAGATTTGCTTTCGTAGGGTTAAAATTGCAAAATTTGTTTTTTTTAAGAACAGGATTGAATCCCGTTCATGTTTTTTGTATTTTTAAGCTTAAATATTTTCCGTTTTTGGTCTAGTTTTCTTTGTTCTAGATTTTTAGTCAATTAAGACTTACAAAAACCAAAAAGATCATTTTAGGACTTAATTTTGATAATTTAGGGTTTTTAGGTCCCGTTTAAGATTCCCGTTTTGCGTTTTTAGTTAAAATTTGTCTTACCTTAATTGTTTTTAAGTTTTTGCCTTAATTTTCCCATAGTTTTATATAACCAATCATAATGTTGTTCCATTCAAGCATCGATTCTCAAAACGATTCTCGACTTTCAATTGCAATCCTCGTTGGGGATAACGACCCGGGAATCATACTCCCGGTTTACTATAATTGAGATTTTTTGATTCTTATCCTCTTATTTATATATTTATAAGTATATTTTATATTTATATATATACTTTAAAAGGTGTGATCAGAATTAATCAATCATCAAGTTTTCTTAACTAGATAGTTGGATTGTCTTTTATAGTCTTTTCAAGAATTTTCTTAAAAGCTTTGTTTTTGTTTTCAACTTGGCCAGTTGTTTGAGGATGGGTAAGAAATTGGTAGAGAAATCGGATTGTTAACAACAAATTCTTCATAGATCATTTCCATTATCTTGTTGTCAAAAATGAGTTTGAGGGGGGGGGGGGGGGGGGGTTCAGTCCGCCCTTAATAGAGCTTTGGGCATTCTAAAACGGCAAAATAATTTCTTTAGAAAAGTAATAACAGCTCTGGCATTGTTTGTTGGTAGAGCTTGCGCTTCGGCCCATTTAGACACCTAATCGACAGTGACTAAAATATATTTGAATTTGTATGATTTTGGAAAAGGTCCCATGAAATTGATACCCCATATGTAGAAAATTTCGCACACTTAAATGTTGTTTAAGGGCATCTCATCACGTTTTGAAATAATTCCCTGATTTTTAGACATTCTCGCCAAATGCTGACTTGAGTATGAGCTTCTTGTGATTATGTCCCGGCAGTAAAAACCTGAATTCTAAGACTTACTTGTAGTTGTTGTTTGGTCCATAATTCCAATGAGTTGTCCCGTTTTGGACATTGATCTAAAATTGTTCGGGTTTCTGGTCAAGATACACAACGTCTGATCGTACCATTAGAACATACTTTGAAGAGGTATGGTTCCTCCCAGAAGTAGTGTTTGATATCAGAGAAAAATTTATTCTTTGGTTAATACGTCATTCCTTTATGTATGATATCACTTAATAAGTAGTTTGCAAAGTCCGTGAACCATGATCCATGAACCATGGTTCCTCTTTTAGAGTGATTTATTCCAAAACGAGATCTCTAGAGAAGATTAATCGTCGCACTACTCCTGGTCCATTCTGACTGTTTCTTTCTTTCTCTTCTTTTTCGATTTTCTAGGTATAACTTGATCGGTATAAAAATTTTTTCCTTACATTTTTCTATCTTAATTTCTATGTTCAAAATCTTGTAAAGAGCATGATCGACGTGGTTTAACATTTTGTTTCTTGAATAAGTGCCTTATAGCTGAATGATCAGTGTGCACGATTATTTTTTATTTCGATAATAACACGCAATAGGACAAATTTATCAAAAGAAGGACCTACAACCAAATTGTTTTTTTAATGAGATGTAGTGAAATTCTTTTCTGCGTTAGTCTGCTTTTGAGAGTTGCTTCAGAGTATAATTGTTGGGGGATAATTATTATCCCTCTATTTGACCTAAAATTACTCCAACTAACGTAAAATCAAACTTTGCAACACATACATGAGTTCAACCAAACGGGGGAGACCTGCTGTTCGGCGTCAGTTTGGGCTTATGGATGCAACAAAAGGACAGATTGAGCTTTTTCTTTTAATAAATCGAATGCCTTGTGACAATCTTCATTTGAATCGCAAACGAGTACTCTTTTTTTTCGAGCAACTTGGTGAGGGGACGTGCAATATTCTGAGCAGAATTTAATGTAAATCTTTCGGTAAAAACACGGCAAGTGGGCCCTAGAAAGCTTCTAACCTTTGATATTAGTGTTTGTGGAAAGTAGAGATAAAACGCATCTTTATGCTTTGTCGATTAATATCTCTTTCTGAAACTTTTGTGTCCCCAACACAAGTTCCTTCTTAGGACGCATAAAATGACATTGTGTTTCCTAGTTTTATTAAATGGACAAGATGGTGATCTTCGTATCTTCAAACGCTAAAAATGAGCATATATATTTATATAATCGAGGAGAGATTATTGTATGCCATTGGAGGATCATAAAATGCTTTCCCAAAGACTGGTCTCACCTAATCGTTCCATAGATATTATCTTCGAGAATTCTTGTTCGATCATAGTCATGAGATATAGCCAGACATGCACCTTGAAAAGTAGTTGATAAGCATACATTAAACCGAATGGCATGCTTAGCTATAAAGTTGCAATCAGTTAGCCTAAACGGACATGTGAATACAGTTGATTTTTTCTTGAGTCATAGGAGAATCGATTTGGAAATCTGAAAATATCCTAAAATAAACCAATTGAGTAAACAAAAGTATTTATTTCATATCGAGGTCTTTCTAACATTGATTCCATAAACGACAAAGAAAATGTATCTATATGGTAGTTTGCTTCATTTAGTGTTTTTAACAGGATAAATCGATACATAACATTCACACCCTTGTTTACTGTTCTTGTGGGGACAAGTTACAATTTCGTTCTCGTTAGTAAAATCATAAATACCAATACTTTCTTCGGTAGACATTGTGAGATGGCTTACCTAAGCTAGGACGATTGGATAAATATAGCCAAAATAAAGTAGGTTTTACATTTCTTTTTTAAACTACATCTAGCATATGTTCGGGTTTAATTCTTCTTTATGTTTTAATAATTGAACAATAAATAGCTTTTTGTCTTCCAGATTTTGAATTTTATGAATTATACAAGAAGAATGAGACAAATTCCAAGATGTCTGTGGGTAATCCATGCACAGGCACGCTTGTGTTTTTTTAAACAGATACAAGTTTGTTCTATGTTTTTTTTAGAAATTATAGATGACATTGATAACAAGGAAGAAACTGATGGGTTCTCTCCAAAGAATACATTATTACTAATTTAGTCAGGAAGATGTTTGATTCAAGATAGTAGTGGTTCTTAAAGAGACGTTTATGATCCTAGAAATCGGTGTTAAAGATATTATATTCGAATGTTTGGTTTCTTCAGAATCTATGATTTAATTGAAATTTTCATCGGCATTCATTGCCATGTAATGTCATCGAATATCAGCAAAGAGTTTTTCCTCTCCGAGTGATAGTTCTCTTCTAAACGATATGAAGAATTCACTTATCCGTTGCGTCCGAGAAGAGCATCAAATCTCAACTTCTAGAGATTCTTCATCAATGACAGAACGAATATTGAAAAACATGAATCAATTGTATTTGATGTTAGACGTGTAGTCTTAATGGCAGAAGATCGATACATAAAGAACATGTCGGTTTCAGTCCTAACACCAAGAATGATTTGCTTTTGTTAGATCTCGAATACTACTACATCGACTGTAGTGAAGAAAGGTCATCCACAAATTATGTGGAACATTACGTGTGCTTCTCGCATTTCTAGATTTACAAAAATTAGCAATGAAGTGTGAATTTACCAACTATTAACAACATTATTTTTTTAGCTATTATCCAACAGAGTAGTAAGTGGAATTGATTCAGAAGGATCAGGTCATGATCCTAACGCTCATTTTTAGTATTGGCATGAGAAATGCTTTGTATGAAATTACATGAATATTATGGAACGTTTCAGGGTCACCAAAGATTGGGAGGAACTTTTTTTGAAATGAGCGAAACTTTCATCGCTAAGAAAGCGAGATATTGTTTCATGTTGTTTTTTGTTATTTACGAGTTCTCTTGAGAAATTTTCCATAGTTGGGCATTCTGGCTAAAACATCGACAAAAGGGATGTTAATTCGGACGGCACGGATCATGTCGAGGAATTTTTCATATTGAGCTTCCATTTTTTCTTTTCTAAGGCGTTGAGTACACAATGGGACATTGGTATATAAGGTTTGGTGTGGTTAGTATATTCTATGACTGTTACTAGATTTTTATAGGTTTAGGTTGATGTAGATCATCATTCTCATCATCGCTATCGAAAGTGATAGGGTTTCAGAATTTGTTTGTTTGATCATTTGGGTTGACAGGTGAATCAGGATTTAACACTCCCGTGTAGATATGAATTCACATGGATAGTTCGAGCTTGTGGGTTATAATGTTTTTGATGAACTACCTTTTGGGTTAGGTTGAATGTTACTAGGAAGAGATCTAGAAGGTCGACCAAATTGCTTGTTAGCAAATCTATCGAATTTAGCTTCGAGATTTTGAATTGACTCTTGATGATTTTTGGTTGTTGTTTCGAGTTTGTTTTTGAGATCCATAAAAGTGTCTTTGACAAAAGAATAGTCGATTGTGTGCTTTGATGAAATTGCTAATTAGCTTTTGAAGATCGGGTTTATCATCAGAGTGAGATTGATAGTTGTCTCGGTTGTAATCGTTTCTTTCGCTTAAACGCCAGTTATCGCGTTTAGAATCACGGTCGCGGTAATCATTTTAAAAATGAGTATGACAAAAGGTTTGCATGAATTTGGCTTCTTCTTCACGCGACATAGGTATGTCATCATCGTTAAGGTTTGGTTGTTTTGAGCGAGATTGAAAGTCTTTATACTGAGCATCCATTTTCATGGTAATGGTATCCATTACTGGCCAAAATTATGTTAATGTCATAAATACTGTCACCAAACTCAGCGCGAAAGCAACATTTTCTTTAGATATGACCTTGGTTTTTTGATTTTTAACTAGTCAGCTTTAGCAAACTTTGTCTTCGAGGAGCTGTATAACCTTTGATTTGGTTTTTTATGGAGAAAAATAACACCAGCTGCGGCATATTAAAACTTCTTTGGATATTTTCAATTGGGACACTGGTACAAGATTTTGATAATATTGTCTATGGACAGATTATGACCATAGGCAGTTCTAAGCATTCCTTCAAACGAATCCAAGTATCGGTTTATAGAATCGTTTTCATGATTGGGGAAAAAGGCACTGATTAACTCCAAGGATTCGGTCAAAAAGAGCTGGGGGAAAGAATCGGCTAATGAAAGCATTTAGAAGTTCATCCCATGTTTTGATAGTTCCTTCGTTGAGTTCTTCCAGCCATGTTTTTGCTTCTCTAGTGAGTGATAAGGGAAACATCATTAGGCGGACAACTTCATTTTTGGAATCTCTGTATTTAAACATATTACAAATTCCGAGGAATTCATGAATGTGTTTATGATGATCGTTTTGGTTTCTACATCCTATTGGTTTTCCTTTATGAGACGTCAGTGATTACCTTTAATGGCAAATTCGTTTGTGGTTTCAGGAATGGTGATTGCTGAACCGGGATTCGGAGCGACAACACGGTCGGCAGCCCACATGGGTTCATCATCCATGGATTAAGATTTTTAAGGATAACGAGAAATAGTGATGGAAGTAAATGTGATGCGAGAATTGGCGAATAGTCACAACTCTTGGGATGGTTTAGGTGGATTTTTCTTGAACGAGGGAACTCTATACTATTTTTTGTCGACGAAGTCTTCGATTCAGAGTAACGTTTCAGTTCAGGTAAAGGTTTCAACAATGTTTAAGATTAGGAAGCACAATGTATGAATCTAAAGGAGAATTGTTTTGGGGCAGTTTGCTAGAAAAAATGATTAGGCGATTTTTTAAAGATGTAATGTTAAAATTATTTAATAAATGATTTGATTTACATAACAACATTGGAAATCCTCTACACTCGCCAAAAAACTTTTGAGTGGTTTTCAAAGCATTAAATTTATAATTGACTAAAAATACCCATTTTAGGTGTGATAGGGAAACAAACAACGTAAATAGTATAACCCTCGTATGTAGTATAATCTTTAGGTAAGACCAGGTCGCCCACAGGGATTTGCGTAGTGTCGTATAATCATCTGAAAAAAATAAACTTGAACAAATGTGAGAAATATGACTACTCGGATAATTTCATATAATTAATAAGCAATGGTAATAATTACGATCTTAGACTTAGGACTTTAACTCACAAAAAGTATTTTCTCGTCAGAAATCGTTTTCACAAATTAGCTTGTTTAACTTAAGACTTATGTTTAGCTAACTTGATCAGATGTGTCATTCAAATAATCCAGTTACTATTATGTCAAATCTCTATTTGTTTATCAAATAATGTAAGTGGATTTCTCGTCACAGACGATAAAAATCGTAGACAGACCTTTAAAACTATATAGATCACAACGGGTCTTTCGACCTATACCAGTGTGAGTATACAATCAAACTTGATATAATCAAAGTTACAAGATTCAGACACAAGGTTATAACAAAAGCTTAAGATAAACAAGATCGTAATTAAACCAAAACTAGCGGATCATGGTTATAATTTTTTTTACCGAGTGCGGTGGTGTCATGAGAGATTTAGCCTCTCATGGCTATGAAGTTCATAACAAGATTAAATTGATAAACAAGAAACATACTGTAACCGGGTAACAATATGGATCAAAACTTCCCCGTAACAAGTATGGAATCTAAATACACCCTTTTATTCTTAGAACTATGATATTGTTCTTCCTCGTTCTTCTTGATTTGATCTTGAATCTTCAAAGTTGTATGGTGTTTATGGTGTTTTTAGTAAAAGAGAGAGTGTTTGAGATGAGACGAAATAGGATTGTAAGTGACTTGATGAAATGTGTGAGAATTTTGGCTCTATTTATAGGCTGATTTTCGAGTAGAAGTGTGGGGCACAAAATAATTTATGTGACGCACATGTGGTTATGCATTGTAATTGTAATGACTTCATTTTATATGCGAGCCAGATGGTAAGTTTGAACGCACAACTTTAAAGGCGCGTACTTAGGTGTTAATGCACTATTTTGAGCCATTCTTTTATTCTCTTGACTTTGAGGGAAGTGCAGCGCACAAAGGGTAAGAGCGGCGCACATTAGCACTATTCCAGCTAGTGAGACGTTTAATCTATTTTTCCTAGTATCTTGTATATTCCGAAGTTTATAAGTACTTGATCTTTAGATTTATTTTGAGCTCGGGATATAATTCAAGTGGAACCTTCAAGTATTTCATACAATTAAGTATCAAAAGTTCATGAGAAATGATAAAATATATATAAATAACGCCACCAAAAACATGTATAATTTAGGCGTTATCAACGTCATTACAGTTTTATCGTAGTGAGTAAGTCAAAACTTTGATTGAACGAGCATTTAAAAAAAAAGTGTAGATCGAAATTAGGAAAAGATTCGAAATGATTAATAGAGGATTGTCCAAGATCTATACTAATCAAAGGACAGGATTCGAAATTGACTATCATCTTGTACGAGATCATACTATCCGAGATAAGGTTCTGAAATTGATTATAGTGTTGTCCGAGAATTATTCTGATTTTGTTATCCGAGAACTATTTTGGCCGAAATCAAATTTGATTAAAGGACTGTCGAAAAGAGTATTCCGAAATTCAAAAACATCGAGTTTGTTGCATTTAGTCAATATTCGACAAAGGTGTGAAACACATCACGAATAGAACTCTTTTTCATCTACAAAGATCCAATCTTTGAATCACAAGATATGTCGACGTCTAACACACATCAAAAAACTCTGCTGAAGCGGTTCTGAGACCTAGACCTACGATCTGAAATAGGTGGTTAAATACCATGGTCAAGTCAAAGATAGAAGATACCTCAATCAAAGGAGAGAAAATAGAAAGTGGCTTAACAAGGCAATTGATGTAGGTTCATATGAGTTTCGAACTTTCACTCCGTCTAATACTAAAGCACCAAGGATGCATGTAACACCCCCAAAAATGTGTCGCAGTGGAAATATGTCTGGGGGTGTTACTTCATAATACAACAACACAAGATACAAGAGAACGACCTCTAAATGTGTCGTTTGAATAGTAATCTCATTGATTTTCTTGAAATTGATATAACATTTGTCCCATAATTGCATCATAATGAAAAGCTTGAAAGCAATACAACAAGATTTGATCTTTTGTATGTAAGTAGAAATCCATGAATGAAATCTTGTCAATTTAGACTCCAATGCACATCAAGTAAGCCAAGCATCTAATTCACCTGAGAAAAACATGCTTAAAAGTGTCAACATAAAGTTGGTGAGTTCATAGTATTTTGTAATGTAAACATTGAAATCAAAAAAAAAAATAAAAAATTTATTTATAAAGTATTGCATGACCATTTTCAATCCTTGTAATAGTCGCCAAAATGTAAGTGTAAAAGTAAAACCGAAAGATTAAAAAGTGTCTACTGCTTCACCACAGTATAATGTAAAAGTGTTTATAATCAGTAATGTTCACCAAAGTATTGTTGGCCACAAGATTACCAAAATGAATGTGACTACTATTAAGCAGATACAATATCACAAAAAATGGTATCTACTGGTAGCCTAAGCTCATGACACCGAACTCATTTGTTTAGCAAAATAAAATGCCAAGTATAGTTTGCCCTACCGGCTATCTGACCCAGAACACCCAAAGGGATCTGTCAAGAAAATATCCGTTTATCCGGTAGCCCAATGGGTATTGAGCGCTACTCACCCGGAAGGGATAATCAGTCCTAATTAGATCTATTTATAACATTCACGCTTACAATCCGTAATTAACAGTTCATGATAGTTTCGGGCAAGAGAGTGGTCTAATCGCTACTTAGGCAACACGTAAATAGGAGATGATAACCAAAAACACTTGTGTCCTATGAAGAAATAACCATTGTATTCATAAACAACTTTAAATACTTAAATCAATAAGTAGAAAGAGTGTGATATAAATTAAGTAACCAAGTTTGTAATGAGTATGTAAACATTTTTTGTAAACATGTATGTAACCAAGTTACGAAATCAAGTATGTAAAAGAGATTGTAAATAAATATGTAAGCAAGTTGTAACGAGCATGTATTCTCCCCCGAGATTTGTAAAAATGATGTAAAACAAGTGAAAGAGGGGCTATAAACTCACCTCGATGATGTAGAACAATTGGTAGAATTGCACATATTAAGCTCAACACAAAACGAATCCAGAACAGCCCGACCGAAGGAGTAACATTTGTTAATCTAAAGACGACTTATGACCCGCTAGCTTCGGATAATGTTTTTGGGTTTTTTGATGGATGATTACATCAACGCGGCACGTTGATAAAAGATTTAGATTTGAAGTTGTAATAGTTTGGTGGTTGGTTAAATAAAATATATCAAAAAGTAAACACAAAGTATGTAATATATTCCGTATATATTATATATGAAAAATAACCGAGTATATAATTCATACCGTGAATTATATAATAAAGAAAACCAATCAAATAAGTAATCGAGGTATATAATACCTTGCAAGTATTATATAAGAAATGTGAGAAAAAGAATTGAAACAAAAGGATATTCTACACGGTTTAGGAAATAACAAATGAAATTAAGCAAAGAGTGTTGGCATATAAGTAAACACATCGATTTAATGTATTCGAATTATATAATTAGACATCCTTCAAGCATTACAAAAGATATTATATTGCCTTTAGGTAAAATAATACATAAAATTTAGTATTTCGTTTAACTTACCGGTTTTTAGCTAAAATAGTTATCCCGTTTGTAAAAGTATAGTTTTTGTTTATCTACCGGGTCATTGTATAATTACAATTTGATAACTCTTAAGACTTATATAACCTTGTCCTTTTATCGGGTCTTTATTTTCAAAGATAATAGAAGTTGTAGCGAAAAATACTAAGTATCGCAATTTATAAAAATTTTTGCATGACCTATTTATTTATACAACTATATTTATAAAATCTAATGTTTTCCACTTTTCAAACAACCCGTGTTGCAAAATACCCGAGTTTCAATATATGTCTAAACTAAATCAACAAGTGACAAAGTATGTAAAACCAAACACGCCCTTAAGATTATAAAACACAAAAACAAAAATAATATATAACACATTTATTTAACCATTAACCACCATTTAATCCGGTTTTTATATTTTACCAAAACTTGCAATATATTTATTAGGCGATTTTTATAAACCAATCACGCCTTAAAGGCTGTTTCGCATCAAACCAAACACACCTTCATGGTGTTTATGCTCACCCAAACTCACCCCTACGGTGTTTCTGCTCACCCAAACACACCCCTATGGTGTTTCTGCTCACCCAAACACACCCCTACGGTGTTTCTATCCAAAACCAAATGCACCCTTTGTGCTGATGCTAAACTAAACGCACCCTTATGGTGCTTTCTGCACAACCAAACGCACCCTTATGGTGCTTTATCAAAACCAAACGCACCCTATGGTGGTTTTATTAAAACCAAACGCACCCTTGGTGCTGAATCGAAAACCAAACGCACCCTTTGGTGCCTCACTTAAACCAAACGCACCATTGGTGCTGAATCGAAAACCAAACGCACCCTAACTGTTTTAAAAAAACCAAACACACCCTATGATGGTAAGCCCAGACCCAAACGCACCCTTTGGTGCGTAGAGGTGGTGTGGTGCGGTGGTGGCGTGGCTGTGGTGGTGAAGGCTGCGGTGGTGAGGAGGTGGGGATGATAGTGTGGTGTCGGCTGTGGTGGCGGACGACGAGGGTGGTTATGGTGACGATGGAGGCGATGTTGGTGGCTGGGTGGTGATGTTGGTAGTTGCGTGGTGATGATGGCAGCGGCGATAGTGGTGGCCAATGAGATGAAGGTGGATTCGGTGGTGGGGTGATCGTGGTGGCGTGAGAGGTGGAGGTGGATCGGTGGCGTCGTGGAGATGGAGGTGGATCGGTGGTGTCGTGGAGATGGTCGGCGGCAGTTGGCCGAAAGTTGGCCGGAACGGCGGTGGCTGCCGGAAAAGAGAGAGAGAATGGGAGTTGGAGGCTATGTTAAAAATAAGAAAACCCTAATGAACTTTCTATTTATACTAGAAAGTTATAAAACAAAGTGTAAGGTTTTTAATACTTGAGGGGTGATGGTGTAAATATTACCACAGGGACTGAAAACGTAACTTTTGTTAAATAATGGTTCGGGGCTCGTTTAAGCCACTTAACGGATGATTCAAAACACGAAACTTGCGCCATTGCGTTCAAAATGATTTTTCCATGAAAGTGAGTATTTACATGACTAGTACTTTATAAATGTTTTATAAAATTTATTTAAATGTTTATTATTTATTTGTGTAGCCATCGGGTATCACGGGCAAGCTTTGTCCGTAAAATGAACTTTAACTTGAATATTCACGTTTTTAATAAACGTTTCTGAATAATATGATAAATAATTTATTAAATATTTTTATTTAATAAAAAGTGATAATTAAATATAATTTAATTATTTTTGTGTCGTTACGCGTTGTTCTCGTTTTTAAAATTTTGCGAGGGTATTTCAGTCATTTTCTGCTTGTTTTCGGGTCTCGGGCAAAACTAAAAAGTTGTCCGGAATGTCATTTTACATCAAATTGCTTTAGAGTCCGAGTCGTGAAAACGTGATTTAGCGGGTCGTTTTTTATAAGTCAACTTAGGAATAACATATATCTTCTCGTTTTCAAGTCAAATAAGTAAAAAAAATATAATTTGCACATGAGAGATATGTAATAATAAATAAGATTTATTATTTAAATATGTTCCGAAAAATTACTGGTTACGCGGTAATCGTTTTTATCTGACAATAAAAGATCAAAAGTCAAAAAGTCAAGTCGGACCCGAAAAGTCAAAGGGTAAAATAGTCATTTAAAATTCTGAAAATTGCTGGTTGTTACAGTACATACCCCTTAAAGGAATCTCGTCCCGGGATTCAATTTTTGTTTACCTATTGTGTGATCAGAAAAAGATTTCAGATTTAATAATCAGTTTTTTTTTAACATGGCGTTGATAACTTTAGTCAGCAAAATTAGATGTTTCAGCACTTCTCAACATAACAAAAATTTTGGCTAGGTTTGACCATGATATTTAATCCATCAAAATAGGTATCTCAAAAAAAAATATCATTGTAGGTTTTACGATTGACATAAGCGCGTTATAAAGAAAGGTCTCTTAATAGTGAAAGCATCGAAGGAGAAAGTGTAGTCGCGTGAGTATGTTTGTATAAAGTTTTCAATGTTCAAGGACGGAGTATCGTTTCTGATATCTGTAATGTTCGATGATTAATAACGGACGAGGCTAATGGAATGTAAGTATTCAACTTACTTGGCAGTACCAGGATGTATCGCGACTTAAATTGTTGTACTATTGGTCTGTAATGAATAAATCAACCGAATACTATATCGAGAGACGCTTATCTTGTTTAAGGGGTTGCATTATCTAGTGGATAAATTTGTACGACCTGGGACTGTTCAAGGACCCAACAACAGCAAACATAATGACAATAACCGTAACAAATGGTGATGGGACGTGAAGAGTGAGGACATTTCGCGAAGCAATTTCCCCATAATAAGGGTCAACAAATGGGAGGAGCTCGCGGGAGAGCTTATGTGATTGGTGGTGGAATATTGTACATAGTTTGTTAGTTCGAGGTTTGTTGGGAAATATATTGTAAAAGACTTAATACAGGTAGTATAATAGTTAAGTCTGGTAGTATTAGTTAGTTCTGGCAGTACTAAGTTAAGTCTGGCAGTACTAAGTTCATCTACCTTCGTGTTCAATAAGGTTTTCATAACTCCTTGAGTACGTTCAAATTGACCCGACGTATCTCATCACCTTTTACGGTATCCTAACTCTCTTTCATGACATGACTATCACAAACTTCCTTCTTGACACAGGTCCATTCCCACAAGCACATCAAATCTTTCTCCTTTTTTCCCAACGACTTACTGGTATCAACGAATTCAAGGGTTACGAACAATTCGGAATAGGATAACCAAACGAATATCGCGGTCTATGGCTAGGAATGCATATGGGTGATTCCACATAAGCAAAATAGGACGTGAATAATCAAACTGACATAGAATCCTTTGAAAGAAGGATTGTATATGCACGAAGCAAAAACGCAACGAAAGAAATTCAACTGAAGTATCTCGACAAATGATACACATAAAAAAATATCAATAGAAAGAAGGAAATTCTGGATATCCAATTTATCGACTTTACTAGAAAGGACCAAATTAAATAATGTTTCTTTATAAGATTCTATTTAAATTAAGAAAAGTCACCTTTAAGTATAAAATCATTTTAAATAATAAATTAAAAATTGTCTTAAAATATAATCTTTTATAAATTCATTCTGGTTGTCATAAAAAAATCTAGAGATGGTTAATCTAATGGTATATCGTTACTTCCCACAAATGAATTCATTTAAACCAGCTTTTTATAATAAAACAAAATTTATTAAACCTACTTAAACATTTTTATATCCTATTTGTATAGACCATTTAAACATATTCTATTTACAAAGATCATTTTAAACACAGTTTTTCTCAAACACTAACACAATACTTCCAAAGAGTTTTTATAATTAGACATCAATTATGAAATATGTTACTCAATCAAAGGACACCTAATACCAACGGGGAACGTAAAACACCGTTACAGACTTCTAACACAATTCTATTGTTTGTAAACGAAAGAAAATGCCAGAAACCATATACTCGAAATAAAATCAAACGAACTCGTACAAGAAAACTCATGCGAGCGTTAGTACCCAAAGAAAATCGAAGGTCTTTATCAAATAACGATCAACAAAGCAACCTAAAAGTCATCGATACTAACACGGCGCCACGGGTCACGAAAACCAAGGGATATACAACCAAGGGAGTATGATTCACATTATATGTTTAGGAACAATTAGTGCTTAAAGAAACGTTTGATACTCATGACGAGTAATCATGCAAGAAAGAACTAACAAACAGCGCCAATATTGAAAGAGCAGATTCCGAACAAACTCATTATACATCGAAGACGTCGTTGAATAGGAAAAATCGGTATCCTTACTAACAAAGTACGATGAGGGGATGCTAAGCTTAGACTAGGAAATCCGAACAAACCCAATACCGAGCAAACGAACAACCTTAGCTTAATTGCAATACTAGGTATCCGCAAATAATTGGTAGAAGGGAAACTTACTTCTATACAACTCAACTTAACATATCATCCAATTAGGGTAGAGCATAATTCTCTCCCATTACCCCATCCTTATCATGATTACAATATCAATAAAAAAAAACATATTTCACTACAATCTTACAACCCTCAAACACAAATTAAATGCAATCATGGTCACAAGTCACGTATGTGAGCCTTTATACTTATGTTGGCCACCATAATTATAAGTTGCTTCCTTTCACAGTGTACTTACTTCCAAGATTACCCAAATATCGGTCAATTAACATATAAAGCACACATACATGTTGCATATTTAAACCACTTCCAACTTAACACACTAAAGGATGCTCCATCAAATAACTACTTACTTATATCAAAATAAAATCGAAACGACATAAAGAAACGAAAGTCTCGCAACGACTTCCAATACGAAATTCGAAAATGAAATAATCATAACACATGACGAGGTAAATGGGAGGAGATTAACTTTATGCTGTGGGCCGTGCTTGGGTTTGACTTTTGTTTCGCAAGAATACCTAAATCCGCCTGGGGGGGGGGGAAGAGGGGGGGAGAGGGGTGTGGCAGTGTGGGCGGGGGGGTCCAGCCTTACTAGCGCATTCCGTCAACCGATCCACTCTCTATCGCCTTCGGTTCCACAAGAGGTTCCTCTTATGGATCCTTATAACGCTTAAGTCCAATTGGGAAAACGGTTTCCCAATGAGACTTCTTACAGGTGGGGGAAAACATAGCTAAAATAATAAGAAAGTAATACGTATCATATCTATAATGGTAGGCAAAATAACTAAATGAACCACTTAGCTAAATACGAGTATAATAGCTATTGCAAAAATAGTATGGGAAGCATAGCCGTTGCTAGCATTAACATAAAGCTCTAAATGCAGTCTACATGAAGGACCCCGAGGTTATGTATAGGCTTAACCACCTACTTTCTATAACAATGGCTTTGAGACATATCTGTCACACCCACGCCGCGAAAACGCGTGGCGTAACGAGAAAAGGATATCATCACAACACAAGGCATCTATAAAGGACAATTTTACATGCAATAAATAAGCAAGTATTATAGACACAAAGTGTCATAACAATACCCATAAAACTAACCAAAATCCAAAAGGCGTCTTTATTGATGAAACGAAAGTTCTCGCCAATAGAAAGACATGCAACAATTATCCATAATCCAAACAATGCAAAATTCAAGACAATAAAGCAATAAACTCCATGACATCCTACGGTCTCTTTCTAGCCACTTCTCTCTATCTTATTCCCATGATGCTCACCTGAAAATGATGCTTAAACGTCAACATAATGTTGGTGAGAGTCATAGG
Source organism: Tanacetum coccineum (assembly GCA_026074375.1). Lineage (NCBI taxonomy): Eukaryota > Viridiplantae > Streptophyta > Magnoliopsida > Asterales > Asteraceae > Tanacetum > Tanacetum coccineum. The sequence continues at coordinate 25,403 of BQNB010092859.1, forward strand.
TTTAAGACACGCCAATAACTCGCTTTGAAATCACTATGATAAATAAAACATAGCATAGCGGAACATACAACGAACTATCATACAAGCTAACATGCAATCACATCAATCCACATTGAGACGCTCACGCTCAAACATCACAAACATATCCCTATCCACAACAATGAGACGATCACGCTCACTTCTATCAATCCATCAATGCCTTGAGACGGTCACGCTCAAGCACAACAATCCACAACAATGAGACGATCACGCTCACTACTAACAATCCATTCATGCCTTGAGACGGTCACGCTCAAGCACAACAATCCATATCATATTAGCAAGTAGCACATAACATACAATAGTCTCGTATAGCCCATGCCTCATTTAAAACACATTATCACAGTAACTAAAACATTTAAACTCATAGCATCATTTTCACCCCAAGAAAACATAAGAAAAAGGGGCTATGAAACTCACCTGATGCTTAAGCAATTTCCAAACTCCTTGCACAAAACTATACAAACAAACAAACGCATGTTACACGCGACTAAACCAAAATGCTTATGCAATCATATGATGGATGTCTGAGGTGTTTATTTACCCTCATGGGTCACCCCGACACCATGCTCAAAATTTACCAATTCGTTTACACACTTTTTCAATGTTCAACAATTTACCCGAAAATGCAGAATTTTAGTGTCACTTTACCATTTTCTAAACCACACCTACTGACCTTTATAAATTTTACCAAAAATCACACATTCAATATTATGAGTTTACTATCTCCATGATTTTTCTACTAATTTATATCCCCTCTTAAGTGCCCCAAATAAAATCAAACTTTTAACTTCTCAGTTTCGGATCTGTACGAACACTAAAAAATTTGGACCTAAAAACCATACTTAGACTCCAAATCAAAAGCTCTCATTTGGGGGATTTTTAATAGACACATAGAACTAAACTCCTGTAGGTTGGCTAATCCTAATTCGAATTTGGGGGATTTAATGCTTTGACAATTTTTCTTGTAACAAACATTTGAATGACTTCCCGACCTTAAAAACTTTCGAGGCTGGATGTTATGGAAACTAGACTCTCTGAGCTACATCGTAGGCACTGGAATCACA
>BQNB010092860.1:0-26508 GCA_026074375.1 Tanacetum coccineum
GTGACCAGGCTTTTGACACCCCACAGAGACTAGTATCGGGACTCACGGACCTTAGGTTTCATAAACTCTCAAGTTTCCCGTATATACATAGCTTGTTTAAAAACTTAAAATGAAATAGTCAAAGTTGAAAAGCATATTTAAATTTAACAAAAAGAGATCTATTTATTAATTCACACTTAAATATTAAACATATATGCAATTTGACCTTTTAGAAGGCTGCAACATCGGTTGTGAGCCGGCAAGATGCAACAAACTTTTATCAGTCTCGGATTTTTATTCTTACTATGAGCTTTCTTTAGAAGGCTGTAACACCGGTTGTGAGCCGGCAAGATACAGCAAACTTTTATCAGCCCACAGCTATAATTATTATTATATTTTTTATTTTTCATCATTTTTTTAAAGAGAAGATATCTTTTTTGAAAAATTCAAGCATAAATTTGAACTAAGACTAAAATTTTTGCTCTACACTACATAAAAATTGTTGATTTAAGTTTATTCTCCAAAAATAGCACGTATATTAATCCGGTTAGAACTTATGAGAGAAAAAGCCACAAATTACATACATGAGCTCTTAAGATTTCCAACTAATCCTTGTTTAACATCCTACTCATAGTTAACACTATCACTTTTCGTTCTTCGCGAATTTCCACGAATGCTTAGCCTAAATATTAAGGAACAAGCTAAAGCTCAACACGCTCGATCGAATCAAAATTTATTCTTATTCTACCCAGCAGGAAAGTCAAAATTATGACAAAACACTTATTTTATTTTTGAAATTTTTTAAAAATTTTTCATTTTTTTGAAATTTTGGTGGTAAAAACGGGATTACGTGAAAACAATGACTGCAGGCACATTCAAATCGATAGACCCCCCCATACTAGAATTAAATATTGTCCTTAATGTTTTAAGAAGGGTCTCTACGTAAATCCTAAGCCGTTTATTATGTGTGCTTAAAGATAAACGTTAGTCGATTAGATTAGGATATTGGATTTCCCAAATGAAGCTGAGGATTTGAAGCTCGAGTGATCGAAGGACAAAACTGCGAGCACGAGAGGCTTCAAAAATCTGGGACAATCCTGGACAATCACAAAAACAAACAAACGAGAAAGGAAAGAGGCACACCTCTCACAACAAAAAACACTTATTCATTACTACATAATATAACTACGGATAAGCATGGGGTGCCTCCCACGAAGCGCTTGTTTAGGGTCACTAAGCTTGACCCAATCCTCGAATTCATTTGTCCTTGGGGAAGGTTTGGAGATCTGGGACAACCAATTTTGGTATGTCCCCTCCAAAGTAGTGCTTAATTCGATGACCGTTCACCTTGAAATTTGGCCCGGAGTTTTAAGATAACTCAACGGTGCCATATGGAAAGACTTAGGTAATGGTGAACGGTCCGGACCAATAGGATTTTAACTTGCCCGAGAACATCTTCAATCGAGAGTTAAAGAGGAGGACTTGATCACCGACGTTGAAAACGCGGTTTTTGATCTTTGAGTCATGGATCCTCTTTGTTTTCTCTTTATAGATCAAAGAGTTCTCATAGGCATGATCACGAAGTTCATTTAGTTCATTGAGTTGAACTTTACGGTGATCACCCGCGGTCTCAAGGTCAAAGTTTGCATGCTTTAAGGCCTAGTAGGCTTTGTGCTCGAGCTCGATCGGTAGATGACATGCCTTTCCGTACACGAGCTTGTATGGGGTACACCCAATGGGTGTTTTGTAAGCTGTACGGAAGGCCCAAAGTGCATCATCTAGTTTATCCGACCAAGAGGCACGGTTCTCGCCTACGGTCCTTTCAAGAATTCGTTTCAAGCCACGATTGGATACCTCAACTTGCCCACTTGTTTGTGGGTGATACGCGGTGGAGAGACGGTGAGTAACTCCGTATTTAAGCATGACCTTTGCAAACTGGTCATTGCAAAAATGGGTTCCGCGATCACTTATGATAGCACGAGGGGCACCGAATTAGGCGAAGAGAGATTTAAGAAATTTGCAAACAACTCAGGCGTCGTTGGTGGGGAGCGCTTTCACTTCGACCCATTTTGACAAGTAGTCGAAGGCCACGAATATATATTTGTTCCCTCGTGAAGATGGGAACGGCCCCATGAAATCGATGCCCCATACGTCAAAGATTTCGCAAACTTGGATGGAATTTTGAGGCATTTCATCACGTTGCGAAATTTTTCCTTGACGCTGACAAGTGTCACATCGGGTGACCAAGTCATGGGCATCTCGGTAAATCGTGGGCCAATAAAATCCTGAGTCAAAAACCTTTTTGGCTGTGTAGTTGGCACCGTAATGTCCCTCGGTGGGTCCAATATGGCAAGCTGTAAGGATGTCAACAACTTCTTGGCCTGCAACACACCGCCAGATCATTTGATCTGCACATATTTTGAACAAATAAGGGTCGTCCCAAAAGTAGTGTTTAATATCCTTGAAAAACTTGTTCTTTTGTTGGGACGACATCCATTTAACAATGAAATTCCCCGCGTGGTAATTTACATAATCGGTAAACCACGGGGTACTTGAGTTACCACAAAAAGTCACCATATTAAGTGTCTCAAGAGGAAACTTTTCATTTATCTCCTTTGGGTCGAGCACATTTTCATACGGATTTTCTAATCGGGAAAGATAATCGGCCGCGAGATTCTCGGATCCTTTTGTGTCAATTACTTTAAATCTGAACTCTTGAAGGAGGAGAACCCACCGGAGCAGTCTCGCCTTGGAATCCTTTTTAGCAAAGAGATATTTTAGGGCGGAGTGATCCGTATACACTATGATTTTGTTCAAGATAAGGTAAGATCGGAATTTTTCGAAGGCATACACCACGGCTAACATTTCTTTCACCGTCGTGGTGTAATGCGATTCCGCCTCATTCATTGTTTTACTAGCATAGTGTATAGGCCTAAAGTGTTTTTCATGACGTTGCCCTAAGACTGCACCTATGGCAAAGTTGCTTGCATCGCACATAAGCTCAAAGGGTAAATCCCAGTTGGGGGCAATCAAGATTATAGCTTCGGTAAGTTTTTTCTTTAACATTTCAAAAGCTTGAATACATTCATTGGAGAAGATGAACGGAGTATTCTTCTCAAGAAGATAAGTCATCGGTCGAGAAATTTTGGAAAAATCTTTAAAGAATCGTCGGTAGAAACCGGCATGACCGAGAAAACTCCGAACACCCTTGACGGTAGTGGGATGAGGTAACTTAGCGATCACATCAACTTTGGCTTTATTGACCTCAATCCTATTTTTGGAAATCTTATGGCCAAGGACAATGCATTCCTTTACCATAAAATGACTCTTTTCCTAATTTAGACAAAGATTGGTGTCTTTACACCTTTGAAGCATCTTGTCTACATGAGAGAGGCAATTTCTGAATGAATTCCCAAAGACCGAAAAGTCGTCCATGAAGACTTCCATCGTTTTTTCGATCATATCATTAAAGATAGCCATCATACACCTTTGGAACGTGTCTGGTGCATTGCATAAGCCAAAAGGCATGCGACGGTAGACGAACGTTCCGTAAGGATACGTGAATGTTGTCTTTTCTTGATCACGAGGGTTGATGGGAATTTGAAAGTAACCCGAGAAACCATCAAGAAAACAATAGTACTCATTTCCCGCTAATCTCTCAAGCATTTGATCCATAAATGGTAGTGGAAAATGTTCTTTACGGGTGGCTTCATTTAACTTTCGGTAGTCATTGCATACACGCCAACCCGTAACCAATCGAGTCGGGATTAACTCATTTTCATCATTTTCAACAACGGTAAAGCTACCTTTTTTCGGTACGCAATGTACGAGGCTTACCCAAGGACAATCCGAGATCGGGTAAATTAATCCGGCATCAAGAAGTTTTTCAACCTCCTTTTTGATGACATCGTGGATTTTTGGATTCACCCATCTTTGGTGTTGAACCGTCGGTTTGTAGTCCTCTTCCATAAGAATCTTGTGAGTATAAAATTCTGGGTTAATACCCTTGATGTCGCAGAGTTTCCAAGCGATGGCTCGCTTGTGTGACTTTAAAACCTTTATGAGAGTGGCTTTTTCCTCGACACTCAAGTCTTTAACAATTATGACGGGAAACTTATTGTTACCTTCCAAAAATGCGTATTCGAGATGAGGAGGTAAGTCCTTGAGTTCGACCTCGGGAGGTTCATCAATTGAAGATTTATCAGTTTTAGCTTCACAAACTTTAAGTTCTTTTCAAATTTCAGGCAAATAATTTCCTTGAGTGGGAGGGGGTAATGATGGATCATCATTGAGAAATGCTTCAAGAAGAAGAATATCCCCCTCTGGGTCATGTAAGAGTCATCAACTTCCGAAAAAGTTGGATCATCTTCAAGAGCGAGGAAAGCATCGACTTCCTCGAGAAGAAAATCACTATCCCCGAAGGGAGTAAGAGTCAGAGAAGAGGTATAAACGATCGGATCATAATAAGGAGTGGGATTGCCACTTGCGATTACATCAGAGAAACCGAGAACTTCTTGAGAATACTCCTCACAAGCCATTTCAATGACGTCGATTCAGTTCACCGTCATATCATCGTAATTAGAGGAGTATCTTGAAGTTTGATCAAGATTGAATGTTATGGCTTCTTTTCCAACACGAAGAGTTAATTCTCATGCGTAAGACATCAATCAAGGCACATCCGTCTATTACAAAGGATCTCCCGAGAATTAGGGAGGACTCGGGGATCGGCATCAAAGTCTACGCCTACAAAGTCGGCTGGGAATTGGAACTTCCTACTTTACGTAGACATCTTTCATCGGTGATACCGATTCGGTTGAAAGAGATCGAACGGTCCGCAATTCGAGAGTCATAGCCAGTCCGGAGTAAGTTCCCGAAGAGAAAGTTTTTCCAACAACGATAGATGGCATGAATTTTTGCTAGCGTTAAGATCGGCCAAGGCTAAGCACTTATCCATTCTAGGAAAATCACACGGTATGAGAAATTTATCGGGGTCTCCAAGTTTTTCGGGTAACTTTTTGAGGAGGACCGCCGAACAATGCTCATTCAACGAAGTTCTTGCCATTTCAAACAATTTTTCTTTATTGCTAATCAAACTCTTAAGTGTCGAAGCAAATTTAGGCATGAGAATTAAAGCATTTCCCGCGATAGCTAATGTCGAAATGCAAATCTCGAAGATTTGTAAAATTTCTCAATTTGATTGTTAGATTTTTCGTGGATCTTTTGGTCATTAAGTCTAGACGGATATGGAATTGATGGTTTCGGGTTAGGCTTCAGAGCACTAACGGGAGCAACAACGGGGACCAGAATTTGGTACTTGAGGAAGAACTTGACACCGAGGTCGACGTCCTTTGGTACTTTCCGTTATATAGTAGAGGCAACCCGTCCCATTGTCACACGGTTTCACGTTCCACTACTTTAGGATGAGAAGAAGAAGTAGTTGAATCGTGGGTCCTTGATAAGCAACACCGCTTCGGGTGGTAATACCCTTCAAATCTTCCTTCGGGTTAGTAATGGTATTACTAGGGAGTGTCCCTGAACCCGAAGTAGAAGCGGTATTGGAATTCACGAACTTGGTAAGCATGTTCGTTAAATTGGTCATTTGGTTTTGCAAGTTTTGATTTTGATTTTGCATATTTCTCATAACCGCATCATTAGCTTTGACGTAGTTTTGAAAGTCATCCTTTGACACAGACACACAAAAACAGACCAAACCTTGTGTTTGAGAAGGAGCTGTAAGGTGGAGTTTTGGTGAACCGGAGGTTGATTCATCGGAGGTCGATAAATTTGGCCTTGGTTGTAATTATTCCCCCGGTTTTGATTGTAACGGTTTTGTTTATTTCCTTGGATTTGTTGAACGGGAGGAAAACCAGGAGGTCGAATTTGATTCGCGGCCATCGAAGGTCAATAAACGGTATTTCCTTGGTTGTAGTTAAACGCGGCGGCTTGTGAAGCATATTCTTGAATATTTTCATGATAAAGAATGCCAACGTGGCGAACAATTACGTAAGACTGAGCACCAGCCGCAATTTACATAATTTTCATAACCGCTTTTACGTATCGAAGCTTGGATGGTTTTTCTTATCGAGAAGTAAAGCTTTCACTATATCTTTAAGTTCGGCAACATCGGGAGAAATACCAGGGGTAGAAGAGCTCGTACTCACTTTGGCAACAACCGGTTTGTTTCGTGAATTATGAATTTTGGATTTGCTCTCAATGATTCTTAGGCAATCTCGAGGCATTTTATCCAAAAAATTACCACCCGCAGCGGAATTCAACGAATCTTGATCATTAGAGTTCAAAGCATTGTAAGAAAGTATCGAGTTTGATGTAATTTAAAAAAAAAATCCATGTGTGGACATGCCCGAAGAAGATCCGGTGAAGTCGATCCTATTGCCTTCGTAAAAGGTTTCATCAAATCGTTGCTAAAATCTCGTGATTTCTTTCAAATGTTGTGTTGTCTATAGGAGGAGGAAAAATTTGTTTATGAAATTTCGAAACAAGATCCATCCCTGTGAGAATGATCGAGGGGGTTTCTTTTTCAACCAAATCCGGCAGGCCCCCTCAGGAAAATGGGAAAACTAAGACTTTAACACGACTACTCGGACGTTCGAGAACTCCATCGAAGAAGTTGACTTGTTGAAATAACGAATGTGAGGCATGAGGGTCTTCTTTTGTCATGTCCAAAAAATTTTTTATTTTGAACACGAGAAAGCAAACCATGCTAAGCTCAATAGTTGTCCGACACTGATCTCGGGAAACAACGATTGCAATCCTCTAACCCTCGTTGGTGCTTTGAGCCAATTGCGGCCATAAGTACATTATCGGCCGATCCGTAACAACGGGAGGAGCTTGATTATCTGATTGGTTTTTTCACAAGATCAAATGGTTCAAACAAAATCGGTGGGACTTGTTTGTTAGTATGGTTGTTAAATTACGGGATTGAGAACGAGTGCGCATGCACAAAATTTAAAAAGAAAATTTAATACTATTTTTTTGGTTAATTTATTTTAATAACGGACAATGAGATAAGACACTTAAACCTAATAATCAACTAGCTTCACGGTAGCTCCTTAAAGAGAAAAACGCACAAAGGAGCGGAGGAGTAGGAAAGCGCGAAGCTATTAAAAACCTTTCTCCTTTAGGGTCGTAGTTCCTCGGAACGACCCGCCTTATACCCCTCTTAGAGTTTTTTTAACTTTCAAAGGTGAACCGTACCTCGCAAGTGACACAAAAGGCAAGATTTAAATCTTTGGTTCGGGAACTTATTATGATAATGTTCCAATTGAGAACATCATTTTGATGATATATTTTTTTTTCCTTTTTAGGACAATTTTTTTAATCTTTATCGTATAATATAAACTAATAAAAGAAAAATCTTTTTGTATTTTTTTTATATGAAAATAAGCAAAATAACTTCTCACGGAAGGATCTTCAAAGCACTAATTGTCAAACGCAACGACAATCGTATACAATCCTCCCCGGCAGCGGCGCCAAAAATTGATAGTCTTTTGAAACTATCCCTTTAAATATATATAAATATAAATAATTATAAATATATAATAAGGATAATTATCAAAAAATCTCAATGTAGAAAATCCGGAAGTATGATTCCCGGGTCGTTATCCCCAACGAGGAATGCAATGGAAAGTCGAAAGACAGTTTGACATTTGATGCTTGAATGGAACAAAGATTTTGATTGGTTTTCTAAATCTACGGGAAAATTAATGCAATCTATACTAAAAACAATTAAGGCAACACAAATTTATACTAAAAACGCAAACGGGAATCCTAAAAACGCGACTAATTATCAACTAAGGCAAATATTAACCCTAAAAATGCAAATTTGGTTTCTAAACCTCTAAATTGACAAAAGAAAATTTTCTAAAAAAGATTTATATTTTTTTGACTTTTTTATAATTTTTTATGAATTAAAAACCTATTTAATCTATTTAAAATCCTAGAAAATGACAAATTAATTCCTAAAAATTCCAAAAAATGATTTTCTACTTTAGAAAAGTCTAAACTATCATAAAAACTCAAAAAACTATTTTTAACTACTTTTTATAATTAAAAACTAATTTCTAAAATTAAATTAAAAAGCTAAAAATGAAATTTAAAATCTAAAAATGATAAAAATGTTTTTAAAGTTTGTAAACCTTGAAATATTAATTCTAAAACTAAAAACTATTTTTTTGTATTTTTCTGAATTAATTTACTAATTTTAAATGATTTTCTAAAATTTTAAACTACGAAAATTAATAAAAAGTAACAAATAAAGATGGAAAAATCTGAAAAATTGCACAAAAGTCCTAAATGTTATAAAGATCCTAGGAAAAATAAGCTGGTTAAGCCAGCTTATCGAATAAGCTACGAAAAAGCCAGAATAAGCCTCGAAGTGCTTATGAGAAAAAGGGCTCAAAATGTGTATAAGTAAACAGACTGTGCAAGAGTAAACGGAAAAGACCCAAGGGCGCTAGTGGTAGAGGGTGTGTGTGCTAAAACGTTTGGTGAGTAGGGGTTGAGGTCCCGGGTTCGAGTCCTGCTCACCTGGGACTTCCCCCAACTCCCAAATGTTTTTTATTTTCCATTTTTTACAACTTTTTAGTTAAGCTAAAAATAAACAACTTTTACAAAACCACTTTTTATATAAGCCACAAATAAGCACAAAAATAAGCTGAAAAGTTGACAGAGTGCTTTTTACACTAAGTAGACTAAATGCTAAACTGTTAAGCTATTTTAAGCACAAATAAGCAAAGAAACAAATGAAATAAGCTAAGACAGATACTTAACTACACCTATTAAGCATATTAGAACAAAAATAAGCAACTGAAACAAGCAGAAAAGCTGAAAAATCAAATTAGCAAAAAGGGGCAAAAACAGCAGACAAACAGCAAAGGGGGCACTTTTGGGCTTATATTTAAGCCCCTTACTGGAACCTTATGGCTTAAGGGCTTATGTGCCCTTAAAGCTTGAACAATAAGCTTTAATAATTAGCAAACAAAATGGAGTTTGAAACAAAGATAAGCCAAGAAAAATGCTTATGAAAAAGCTGTTCACACTCAGCAGATGCTGAGTTTCCTTTTTTTATTTTTGAAAATGACACTTTTTGAGCTTAAAAATAAGCTGTAAAACAGTTCCTTATGGACTTATGACCTCCAAACAGATTAAATTTGTGCCTCAAAGAGCTTATATCAACAATCTAAAACCATTTTGAAATAATGGATAAGCCAGAAAAAGCAATTGAAAAAGCATTTTCTTTTTTTTTTTCAACACTTAGTTAAAAATTGACAGATTTTGGTAAAACACAAGACAAGAAATGCAGGCTTAATGACTTTGATCCTAACTTGTTTTAACACTTGCATAAACACATAAACATCAAAAATTTCACAAGATTCAAAAGCATAATCAAATAAGCAGATAAAATGAGCTATAAGCTCACAGATTCAAACCACAAGCTATATAACCTATGATTTTTAGATTCCAACTTAACCAATGATCAAAAACAAGTTAAAAGACTTTTAAAAATGAAGTTTAAATTTCCCAAATGGGTCAAAATGGGTCAAAATGGAACAAACAGTACTAACTATGGGTTGGTACTGCTTGTGCCAAACACCCCTTTAAGTTTTTAGAAACCATTTTTAAACTTGTTTTATGAAGATTTAAGCAAAGTTTTGCAAAGACCAGATGTTAAATAAGATTAATAAGAAATATTGAGCAAGTTTAAACAAATAATAAGCAATCAAATAAGCTAAAACAGATTGTGCAATAATAGGCTAAAATAGACAGATTTTATGAAAAACTTAAACTAATTATTTAAAACTACAAACTAGGCATTTTTAACACTAAACATGATTAATAAACATAGATAAGCATATATATAAGCAATAAATAATCACTAATAAGCAGTTCTACAGTAAATAAGCTAAAAATGGAAAAATGAAGACTTACAAAAGCCCTTGCTTAAACAGGGCAAACAAGTGCTCTTAGAGCTATTCTACAAGCTCTAGCTTGTTAAAAACAAGCTAGTGGTGTCCATAAGCCCTTCCATAACTGGCTTATCATCCATTAAGCTGTGGTATTTGAGAGTGTGTATTTTTTTGGTTTTTTTTCTTAAGTACTTAATATTTAAGTTAAAACAGATTGTATGATAGTTATATAAGAGCTTAATGTAGCTTATGAAACACTTTTTGACAACAATAAAACACAAATTCTTAAAAAGAGAAGTTTTACTAAAACTTGCTTTTCATTAATTTAAAAACAAAACATTACAATATTGAAAGTTTACACTAAAAATAAGCTGAAAATTGTAAAAAAAAAAGATTAACTAGGTACCATTGAAGGCTTACACGAGTCCTATTTATAACAAGCTAATGAAGGTTCTAGGCTTCGTCTTTAATCTTTTGTCTTCTTCCTTCAAAACCCTAGTTGCCTTTATCTTGTCTCTTAGCTATGAAGCTTCTAGCCTCTCCAATTTGGACCCTTGGATTGGAGTGGTCACCAAGGGTGTATTCTCAATCATTTGATCATTTTCGACCAATTGGAGGGTGAGAGGTGTGTGCCAGCTGAGTTGTGGTCCAAGGTGTGAGGTGTGTAGAGGTATGGGTCGATAAGGTGGAGAATAAAGGGGAATAGTACTGGTTCATTTTGGCGAGTAGTGAAAAAATGTTTGAACTTTGGCAAAATCAGTCCCTAAGGGAGGTAAATGTTTGCACCGTTAGTCCTTAAAGGACTAACGACGTAAAGGGTGATGTGGGTTAATGGGTTAACGGCTGTTATAAGGGGGTTTGGGCTTTTGGACTTGGGCCGAGTTATAGAAAAGAGGTATTAGGCCTTTTTTATAAGGCTTAAGTGTTATAAAGTCTTCATAATGTTTAAATGGGCTGACCCGACCCATTAGATGGGTACGGGTTGGCCCATTTAACATTTCTTCGATATCGGATCCGTTTTTGACTTTGACTTTGTCGGGGTTGATTTTTGTTGACTTTGATTTTTTGACTTTTGGCTTTGATTAGAATTTCTTTCACGTTCTTTCCGTTCTCGTGCTTGGTTTTGTCGTTTTTGCTTCGTTTTTGTCCTTTTCTTAGATATCCGTTACCTGCACAGTACAAATGTAAAACATACAAATACAATGTATTTTTGGTACGTTTTTGGTCATTTAAGCACGTTTTTTAAATGGGAAAAGGTAATGTTAATTTAAGCACCAAAACCAAAATACCCCCATACTTAAGAAATTGTCTTTCCTCACGCAAGCTATAAAGTAAGCACTTAAAGCAAACTAAGAATTCTCAATCCCCCTCGACTAATAACCGTCGAAAAAGAGCTAATTGTTCATCATGGGGAATTAAAAATTAATCATAGAGTTAGGAAAAGGCCCCGTTTTTGACCATTTTAAAGAATTAACACTTATTACCACTAATATGTTGTTTATATATATATATAAATATATAGAGTAAGATAATATTATATATATATAAATATATATCTATAGTAAACAAATAACTCGAATCGTCCGCCTTTCGTTTTTTCAAAACCGTTAGGGATCTAGAACCAGACGCAATTCAATCCTAAAATGCCCCAAAAATGATAAATTCATCGGCCCCTAATTTTTCACTCGTCCTAAAATCAAGCTTGAAACGAACTCATCGTAAAATATATGCTCAGATATATATATATATATATATATATAATATATATATATATATGAATATAAATCAATATATATATATAATATATATAAATATATACATATAGCAACTAACATACTAGAACGGTCGACTTTCGTTATTTCAAACCGGTTAGGGACATAGAACAAGACCGGCAATTCAATACAAAAATGCCCAAAAAAAAAAAAAAAAGGATAAAGTCATCGGCCCTGATTTTCACTCGTCTAAACCAGCTAAAACGAAACTCACCGTTAAATATAAGTTAAGAAGGCTAACACTGACATATATTTGCAACTTGTGAACTTTTCACTCCGACAACAATTATTTTAAATTAATAAAATTTTAGCGTGAATTTCAAACATTTTAATTTCAACCAAAGGATCAACGTTTTGGCAAAATTTCCCCTATGCTTCTCACGTTCCAACCCGAGAATAATGAGTTTTGTAGGCGAAGATCATCCCCATGAGCGACTTTTCGTCGCGGCCCTCCCAACCTTGCGGTTAAGTGACCAAGCTTTTGACACCCACAGAGACCAGGTATCGGACTAAGCCCCTTTTTCTACCGGACATTCGGTTTCAAAAACTCTTAGTTTCCCGTTACACCATAGCTTATATAAGAAAAACACAACTTAAAAAAAATGAAATAGTCTTAGTTCAAAAGCATATTTAAATTTAACAAAAAGAGATTTTCCCTATATTTATTAAATCGCATTATTGCACTTAACATAATTACACATCCATTAAACTAAAGAAATCATCGACCTTTTAGAAGGCTGCAACATCGGTTGTGAGCCGACAAGATGCAACAAACTTTTATCAGTCTCGGATAAATACTATGTGCCTTATTTAAAAGACTGCAACATCGGTTGTGAGCCGGCAAGATGCAGTAAACTTTTATCAGCCCACAGCTTATTATTTTTATTAACACATTTTTCATCTTTTTTTAACACTTTATATTGCCATGATATAGAGAAAATTTCTTTTTAGAAAAATTAAGCATAAATTTGAACTAAAATTATTGATATCGACTATACTTCAAAAATTGTTGATTTAAGTTTAATTTTCAAAATTAGCACGTATTATTAGTCCGGTTAGAAGCTTATGGGAGAGAAAAACCACAAACTACACTTATGAGCTCTTAAGATTTCCAACAAATCCTTGTTTACCATCAAACTCATACTTAACTCTATCATTTCTCGTTCTTCGTAAATTTCTGTAAATGTTTAGTCAAAAAGTTAAAGAACAAGCTAGAGCTCAACACGCTCGATCGAGTCAAAATTTATTCATATTCTACCCAGCAGGAAAGTCAAAATTGTGACAAAACACTTATTTTATTTTTAAATTTTTTTTAAATATTTCATTTTTTTGGTATTTTGGTGGTAAAAACGAGATTACATGAAAACAACAGTTGCAGGCATAATCAAATTGATAGATCTCCTCCCCCCATACTAAAACTAAACATTGTCCTCAATGTTTTTAGAAGGGTCTCTACGTCACTCTAAGCTGTTTATTAAGTATGCTTAAAGATAAACGTTAGTCGATTAGATTAGGATATTGGATTTCCCAAATGAAGCTGAGGCTGTGAAGCTCTTGTGAACGAAGGACAAAAACCGCGAGCACGAGAGGCTTCAAAAATCTGGGCAATCCTGGATAAATAACACAAAACACAAGCAAACGAGAAAGGAAAGAGGCAAGCCTCCTCATAACAAAAAACACTTATTCATTACTACATAATATTACTACGGATAAGCATGGGTTGCCTCCCACGAAGCGCTTGTTTTAGGTCACTTAGCTTGACCCGTCCCCGAATTCATTGGTCCTTGGGGAAGGTTTGGAGATCCAGGACAACCATATGTGGTATGTCCCCTCCAAAGTAGTGCTTAAGTCTATGATCGTTCACCTTGAAGTTTGGCCCGTCGGTTTGAGATAACTCGACGGTGCCATAAGGGTACACATGGGCAATGGTGAACGGTCCGGACCAACGGGTCTTAAGCTTGCCCGAGAAAATCTTCAATCGAGAGTTAAAGAGGAGGACTTGATCACCGACGTTGAAAACGCGGTTTTTGATCTTGGAGTCATGGATCCTCTTTGTCTTCTCTTTATAGATCAAAGAGTTCTCATAGGCTTGATCACGAAGTTCATTTAATTTATTGAGTTGAACTTTACGGTGATCACCCGCGGTCTCAAGGTCAAAGTCTGCATGCTTCAAAGCCCAATAGGCTTTGTGCTCGAGCTCGATCGGTAGATGACATGCCTTTTCGTACACGAGCTTGTATGGGGTGCACCCGATGGGTGTTTTGAAAGCGGTACGGAAGGCCCATAGTGCGTTATCTAATTTATCCGACCAAGAGGCACGGTTCTCTCCTATGATCCTTTTAAGAATTCGTTTCAAGCCACAATTGAATACCTCAACTTGCCCACTTGTTTGTGGGTGATACGCGGTGGAGAGACGGTGAGTAACTCCGTATTTAAGCATGACCTTTGCAAACTAGTCATTGCAAAAATGGGTTCCGCGATCACTTATGATAGCACGAGGGGTACCGAATCGGGCGAAGAGAGATTTAAGAAATTTACAAACAATCTGGGCATCGTCTGGTAGGGAGCGCTATCGCTTCAACCCAATTTGACAACTATTCGACGGCCAGAGTATATATTAGTTCCTCGTTGAAGACAGGAACGCCCTGAAAAATTGATGCCCCCACGTCAAAGATTTCACAAAACTTGGATGGTAATTTTAAGGCATTTCATCACGTTGCGAATTATTCTTGACGTGACAAGTATCACATCGGTGACCAATGTCCTGGGCAATCTCGGTAAATTGTGGGCCAATAATATCTCGACTTTTAAAAACCTTTTAACGGTGTAGTTGGGCACGTAATCGTCCCTGGTGGGTCCACTATGGCAAGCTTTGAGGATGTCAACAACTTCTTGGCCCGAAACACACCGCCGGATCACTTAATCCGCACATATTTTGAACAAATAGGGGTCGTCCCAAAAGTAGTGTTTAACATCCTTGAAAAACTTCTTCTTTTGTTGGGACGACATCCCTTTAACAATGAAATTCCTCGCGTGGTAATTTGCAAAATGGGCAAACCACGAGGTACTTGAGTCACCACGAAAAGTCACCATATTAAGTGTCTCGAGAGGAAACGTTTCATTTATTTCCTTTGGGTCGAGCACATTTTCATAAGGATTTTCTAATCGGGAAAGATGATCGGCCGTGAGATTCTCGGCTCCTTTTATGTCAATTACTTTGAATTTGAACTCTTGAAGGAGGAGAACCTACCGGAGCAATCTCGCCTTGTAATCTTTTTTAGCAAAGAGATATTTAAGGGCGGAGTGATCCGTATACACAATGCTTTTGTTCAAGATGAGGTAAGCCCGGATTTTTTCAAAGGCATACACCACGGCTAACATTTCTTTCTCCGTCGTGGTGTAATGCGATTCCGCCTCACTCATTGTTTTACTAGCATAGTGTATTGGCCTAAAGTGTTTTTCATGATGTTGCCCTAAGACCGCACCTATGGCAAAGTCGCTTGCATCGCACATAAGCTCAAAGGGTAAGTCCCAGTCGGAGGCAATCAAGATTGGAGCTTCGGTTAATTTTTTCTTAAGTGTTTGAAAGGCTTCAATACACTAATTAGAGAAGATGAACGGAGTATTTTTCTCAAGAAGATGAGTCATCGGTCGGGAAATTTTGGAAAAATCCTTAATGAATCGTCGGTAGAAACCGGCATGACCGAGAAAACTCCAAACACCCTTGACGGTGGTGGGATGAGGTAACTTAGAAATAACTTCGACTTTGGCTTTATCAACCTCGATCCCGTTCTTTGAAATCTTATGGTCAAGGACAATTCCTTCTTTAACCATAAAATGACTTTTCTCCTAATTTAGACAAAGATTGGTGTCTTCACACCTTTAAAGCATCTTGTCCAAATGGGAGAGACAAGTTCCGAATGAATTCCCAAAGACCGAAAAGTCGTCCATAAAGACTTCCATCATTTTTTCAATCATATCGTAAAAGATAGCCATCATACACCTTTGGAACGTGCCCGATGCATTGCATAAGCCGAAAGGCATGTGACGATAGGCGAACGTTCCATAAGGACACGTGAATGTGGTTTTTTCTTGATCTTTGGGATCGATGGGAATTTGAAAGTAACCTGAGAAACCATCGAGAAAACAATAGTACTCATTTCCCGCTAATCTCTCAAGCATTTGATCCATAAAGGGAAGTGGAAAATGGTCTTTACGGGTGGATTCATTTAACTTACGGTAGTCATGCTACACGTCCACCCGTACCAATCGAGTCAGGATAACTCACAATTAAAATATTTTCATCATTTTCAACAACGGTAAAGCCACCTTTTTTCGGTACGCAATGTACGGGGCTTACCCAAGGACTATCCGAGATCGGGTAAATTAATCCGGCGTCAAGAAGTTTTTCAACCTCCTTTTTGATGACATCGTGGATTTTTGGATTCACCCATCTTTGGTGTTGAACCGCCGGTTTGTAGTCCTCTTCCATAAGAATCTTGTGAGTACAAAATTCCAGGTTAATACCCTTGATGTCGGAGAGTTTCCAAGTGATGGCTCGCTTGTGTGACTTCAAAACCTTTATGAGAGCGGCTTTTTCCTCGACACTCAAGTCTTTAGCAATTATGACGGGCAACTTGTCGTCACCTTCCAAAAATGCGTATTCGAGATGAGGAGGTAAGTCCTTGAGTTCGACCTCGGGAGGTTCATCAATTGAAGATTTATCAGTTTTAGCTTCACAAACTTTAAGTTCTTTTCGAATTTCAGGCAAATAATTTCCTTGAGTGGGAGGGGGTAATGATGGATCATCATTGAGAAATGATTCAAGAAGAAGAATATCCCCCTCCAGGTCATAATAAGAGTCATCAACTTCTGGTGAAGTTAGATCATCTTCAAGAGCGAGGAAAGCATCGACTTCCTCGAGAAGAAAATCACTATCCCCGAAGGGAGTGAGAGTCGGAGAAGAGGTAGAAACGATCGGGTCATAATAAGGAGTGGGATTGCCACTCGCGATCACATCGGAGAAACCGAGAACTTCTTGAGAATACTCCTCACAAGCCATTTCAATGACGTCGATTCGGTTAACCGAATTATCATCATAATTAGAGGAGTATCTCGAAGTTTGATCAAGATTGAATGTTACGGCTTCTTTTCCAACACGAAGAGTTAATTCTCCTTCGTAAACATCAATCAAAGCACGTCCGGTCTTTAAGAAGGATCTCCCAAGAATTAGGGGGACTCGGGGATCGGCATCAAAGTCTACGACTACAAAGTCGGCCGGGAATTTGAACTTTCCTACTTTTACGTCGACATCTTCGGCGATACCGATCGGTTGGGAGATCGAACGGTCCGCAAGTTCAAGAGTCATACAAGTAGGAGTGAGCTCCGGAAGAGAAAGCTTTTTCCACACGGATAATGGCATGAGATTTATGCTAGCGCCAAGATCGGCCAAGGCTAAGCACTCATCCATTCTGGGAAAATCACACGGTATGAGAAATTTGCCGGGGTCTCCAAGTTTTTCGGGTAACTTGTTGAGGATAACCGCCGAGCAATGCTCATTCAACGGAGTTCTAGCCATTTCACTTAATTTTTCTTTGTTTCCAATTAAAGCTTTAAGAGTCGAGGCAAATTTTGGCATAAGAATCAAAGCATCCGTGAGGCTAATTTCGAAACTCAAATCTTTAAAGATTTCGTAGAATTTCTCAATTTGGTCGTTAGCTTTTTCACGGCGCCTTTCATCATTACGTCTCGAAGGATATGGAATTGATGATTTCTGGTTAGGCATCGGAGCCGGAGCAGCTAAACGGGATCAACTGGAAACACCCCCAAATCTGGGATCGCAGCATAATGTAGAATATATCCGAGGGCATTACTACTTCATAGATCAACAACACACGATATGAGAATTGACCTCTAAAGAGTCCGTTTAAAATACATACATTGTATTTATTGAAATTTGTTTAAATACAAGCACAATGGCTTAAATTTTTGTTCAACACTTTGATAAACAAGACTTTAATTCATAACAAGTATCCAAATGTACTGACTTCCAAATCTTTAAATTGCATAACTCCCCAAAAGAGTGATCCACTTGTATCCTTAGCACCTCGTCCTTCATTGTTGAACCTGCGAAAACATGCATAAAACGTCAACATAAAGTTGGTAGAATTCAAGCTTTATGTAAATCAATAGAGGACCCACAAGATTTTCCCCCGAAACATGCACATCACATTGCCAACCATCACAAAAAAAATATAATTATGTTTCCCTAAGCTCATGACACTAAAGCTCGACGGTATGAATGCAATAAATTGCCAATATTACCCATGAATGATGTTCTAACCTGAAACATCCCTCATCCGACATGCTATAACGTTTGTTCCCGGTGATAGCTAGTCACCCGAACGGGGATGTCAATCCCAAATAGATCTATCTATAACATTCGCGCTTACAATCCAGTAATGTTGACAGTTCAAGATAATGGGGCTCAATGGGTTATTCAACTTAGGGCAAACACGTAATCCATGAATAAAAGTACACTTGCGTCCAATTTGTAAAACAAAGCATGCTCTCACCCCAAGGATGTAAATCATTTAAATAATTATAAAACATGGGGCTATGAACTCACCTTAGTAAGTAGCCCTTCATGAATGGTAAATATATCCAAGTATGGCAAATGTATCACACCGTCAATTACCTAAGTAAATACGGCCAGTCTTAGTCTACAAGTTTAAACTAAAGACCTCATGTATAAACTACAATAATTTGTTAGTTTATATATACTGTTATCACTTGTGTGGTGGTGAACATGTTTATGGTATTCGTTTTTGCTCGTTGGCTCTTGGGAAGGTGTACCCCTACGTATGTACATGTAAAAGTATACGTGTCATTAATAAATATACGTATTTATTAATTGTGTTGTTTTTGTATTTATACCGTGATCTTAACTTGTAATAATATCCTTGTTATGTTATGTCTGGTTCGACACGCCAAGTATTCATAAAACCATTTTAGTTTCATATTATACCCTTAGGTTTCTAGATTGGCAAAAGTAGTCCTTATAGTTTAAAATAGTCGAATTACAACTTATACCCCTAAGTTTCCATATTGACACCTTTAGTCCCTAAACTTTACAAAGTTTACACTTACTTTATATTAGTTATGTTCCAAACAGGCCCCTTATGTGCTAAAATTTCAAAATTAGCCCCTTATAAAACTTACAAAAATAGTAAATTGACAGTTTCTACCCTAAAGTTTCCATTTTGACACTTTTAGTCCCTTAACTTGTAAAAATTGCATTTTACGCCAAATTAAGTTCTAACATGTGATAATAGGTTTTATTAAGCCAAACTAAGCCAATAGACTGCCTTGGCTTATAAATAAGCTTGGATAAGCTTATTTATTGTTTATTGGGCTTTCGGCCCAATAACCAAACCCGATGACCCAATAAGGTTCAACAAGGGTTTTAAACTAGTTCTTTAGACTTATGAGGTTTCATTTAAGCATTCAAATTTGAAATAAGCTGTCTCAACTTGTGAATAAGCTCGATGAGCTTATTTTGAGTCTATTGGACCCGTGGCCTATTTAACCAAACTCGTTTATATATCTTTGGCCCTTTAAGGGTTGTCAACTAGTATAACTTATGTTTTTATCTTCAATAAGTGTGTAAGACCTAGTTAAGTGATAATCGTTCACAACAATGGCTTATCTATAAGCCAATAAGCTTGCGGTAATAGGCTTTTTTTAGGCCTAACATGAAACCGTTAAGGGTTTAACTACCTATACTCATTCAAACCCGTGTACTTTAGCACAATTAAACTTCCAATAAGCCCCTGAACTAACTGTTTTAGCATACCATAATCTGTCAAATCTTATTAAAGGCTCTTGGGACCTGCCATTTGGGTGCCTGCTAGTGGGCCGACACAAGCCATTGTACACACAAAACCCATCACCTACCTTAGTGGGCCTTGAAAAAGCCCACTCACAAAACCCAAGCCCAAAAACCTTTTTTTTATAAAACATAAGGACCTAAATTGTCATTTTTAAAAGTTGTTTTATAAGGAAAAATGAAAAAATACAAACACAAGGGCTGGTTTTGCAATTTACCAAAACCTTTCTATTTCTCTTTTAATTATAAACAGCAGGGACCAAATCTGTCACTTTCCAAACTCTTTTATAACTGAATTTCGGTTTAAATGAAATGAAAATAGAAAGAAAGATGGAGGGCCAAAGTCGCCTCTTCCCCATTCTTTTCTTTTAAACCTGCAACCACTTGGGTACTATTACCCCTTTACCGCCAAACCTTATACCACCTCCCTACCCACTGTTTTCTTGCCAAACCACCTCCATAGTACATTTTATAGCTTCCCCATACACTTCCCTGCTCACCCCATCATTATAACCCATGTCCACTTGGCATTTTACAAAAACCCGCACCCCTTCAATGGTGAGATGGTATAGAAACTGAATGGAGGGCTAGGATTGCTTTGGAGACTTTGTACACTCATAGCAAACACAACCCAAGAACAAAGAAAGACTTTGAGCCTCTATAAAAGAGAAAAGAGCAACCCGAAGTCAACACACCAATTTTTCTTTACCATGTTTTTAGTTTAAATTTAATTTCAAGTCTTTCTTTTAAGCATTTAGTGTACTTCAGTTCATTTTAAAGTTGTATGTTGTAATATCTTCAGTTTTAATAAAAGTTAAGAGTTTTTGTGATATAGCCATTGTCAAAAATTTAAAGTCTTATTTAAGCCTTCTTAATCTGTTTAAACTTGTTTAAAAATGTGTTAAAGTTATTAAGCATCTCTTGTAACAACATTTCTCAGCCTTTACTTCATTAAAAAAGGGCTAAAAACCCGAATTTATAAATTAAGGGGGTGTTTGGGTCAAGACTGAAAATGGGTCATTTTGGCTCTTGAATGGGTTGTGGTCATTTGATAAATTTCATTTAGCTATATTTAGGTCTTATAAGCTGTTTAATCAAGTTTTTATTTGTTGAATTTCAATTTCCAAGTTTATATTAGCTTATTTGTGAACCTGTTGAATTTTGCTTAAGTAGAAGTGCTTATTTTTGAGTTTTAGCTTAAAGTAGATATTAAGCTTTGTTTGCATATTAATTTTAAGTGTTTATATGCATTGGGTAAGTGTTGTTGTAATGTGCAAATGTGTTTTAAAGTTTAAGTTAGAATCTGCATGAGAGTTAAAAAAAGGGATAATTAGCTTTTTCATAAGCTCATTCTGGCTTATTTAGTGTTTCAAAATATCTTTTGAGTCTTAATTATTGTTCATTGAGCTTAAATCTCAATCTGTTTTTAGCTTATATCATCATAAGAATCCAATTGCTTGCTCATTTTTAAGCTCAAAAGTGCTTATTTTCAGTAAAATCAAAAAAATAGTAGTTTAGTCATTTGTGCTTATTGTGCTTATTCCAATGGCTTATTTAAAAAAGTGAATAGGTGGGCTTAATAAGGACTCATTAGTGAGCTTATTTCCAAAAGCACACTTTTCAGTTTGGCTTATTTAGGATTTTAGCTTATTTTCATTTTGGCTTATTTTAGAAAAAGTTAGAGTTTACTATATTTTGATGCAAATTGAGTTGAGTTAAGTTGTTTTTGGTTGAAAAGGCTTTTTGGAATCAGATTAAGCAACATATAAGCTTTCCAAAACATCTTTCCTTTTTCATTTTAGTTTAATTTTGAGCTTTTTACAGCTTATTTACTAAAAGTAAGTCCAAACCTTAACTTTCTGCAATCAGCAGCTTATTTGGCTTTTCGGGGCTTATTAAGTGCTTATTTTTATAAAGTGCCTTTATTAAAGTTGCTTAAAAACATGTCCCGGACAACTTTCGTGTTTTGAGTTTTGGCTAAAAACGATTTTTTAAAATCAGCAGTTTTGGAGCCTCGTTTCTGCTGATTGTACTGTCGTTTCTGCTGATTGTACTGTCGTTTCTGCTGATTGTACTGCCGTTCCTGCTGGTAGTGCATCGTTCCTGCTGATAGGGTTAAAAAAAAAAAATTTTTTTTTTTTTAGGTTTTGTTCTATTAGATTGTAATTTAGGGTTTCCTTATAACTAATTTTGTTTCCCGTAGTTTTTAAGATCCCCATTTCCTATATCTGTTTCCCGTAGATTAAATTAGGTTTTATTTAATTAATTTTAGTTGTAATTATATCAGTGTTTCTATCATATCTAAATATTCTCCATCATTCAATTTCTCATCAAACCAGGATTACCTTCAATTGCAGCCTCGTTGGGACATACGACCCGGGAATATCTCTTCCGGAATCTTTTTATAATTGATTCTCTTATATATTTTATTTCTAGGTAGGCCTTGACTTTTTACCTTGGTCAAGGGTGAAGAGTTTGGATTTGCCTAGTATTTTATATATACTGTATTCCAAGAATCAGTGCACATGATTATTGTATTTGAATTTACGATGACCCTTGGAAAACGTATAAGTGTTCTTAATAAATATTTGTATTTATTAAGCCGATGTTCAAAACCGAATGATCTCCGAATATATTATAATTCGTTCGAATCGTTAGGTGTTTATAAAGTTCACTTTCGATTACCAAATATCCTCAAGTTTCTTATAATTGCTAAACAACCCATATGGTTATGAATTTGTACCATATTTACATTGTAAACCCCCAAGTTTCATTAATTACACTTTTAGTCATTTAACTTTACAAAGTTACACTTTAGGTCCTTATAGGTTTGAAACAACACTAAGTTTACAGAATTGACAGAAACAGTCCCTGGAGTTGTTAAATTTAGTAAATGACAGTTTTGACCCCTTAGTTTGTAAATTAACACTCTTAGTCCCTCAATTAGTAAAAATCGCATTTTAACTCCAATTAAGTCCTAACAAGTGACATTATGTTTCATTAAGTCCAAATAAGTCATATAAGCTGCCCTAGCTTATAAATAAGCTCAACGAGCTTATTTTGACTTAATGGGCCTTATTTGGCCCGTTAAGGTCCAATAAGTGTTTTAAAGGTCCGATTTAGTTTTAAAAAGGCACAATTGTCTTCATTAAGCTTGTTTAAGTTGGTTAAGCTGAAAATAAGCTCGGGAGAGCTTATTTTGGCTTTTTCGAGCTTATTGGGCTTGTGAGCCCAATAACTTAACCCGACTTGAATAAAAAGGGTCCATCAAGCATCCCTAGCTTATTTTCTACCCTTATTAAGCTTATTAAATCTGTTTTCGGTTTAGCTTATCCAAATAAGCACATAAGCCCTCGTTAATGGGCTGTTGGGCCCATTAAGAGTCCGAATGGATTTTAAAGGTTTCGGTTAGGTCCATATAGGTCCATTAACTACATTTGGGTCCATTAAGCCTATTTGGCTTATATAGGTTCATCAATAAGCTGCCTTGAGCTTATCGTGAGCTTATGGCTCGAGATGGGCTCGTTAATGGGCTAGTAAGCCCATTAAGTGTTCGGTTTGTTTCCAACGGACAATGCAAGGCCCAAGTAAATCAAATAAGCATTCCTAGTCCACAAATAAGCTCGAATAGCTTATTTATAAGCCGTAGGCTTATTACGCTAGGCTCGTTGGGCCGGTTGGGCCTCCACAGTAGGTGGTTGGGCCCAAAGTGACCCGAACCTAGCCCCTTTGTTCAACAACTTGATCTCTAGGTCTCGACACATTAGTTTAGCATTATTTAACGTTTGTACATCGTTATTTATTACATGCATTCGTTTGATATGTCGTTATACGTGACTCCAAGTCATGTTGTTACGTTTTTAAAGTTTGATCATGTATAGAACTTATTCATTTCATCTAAACGAAGTAACGAACATCAAAGTCTTCGAGCTAGTGTTCTTAAGTGCGCGTTAAGTCTTAACCCCGTATATTAACTATGTTTTAGATCATGTACACACCACACAAGGCTTTATTAGTGTTCAATATGGGTGCATGAACCATGAATGGGTCGAACCATGCATGTTCGTGTTCTCTTATGTCGTTTAACAAAAATTACGCGACCATCACGACTAAGTATAATTCATAACGAGTAGTAAAAGAAAATGAACGAGTTAGTTCGACTTACAAAGGGTCCTAGTGTTCTTGATTCGTGAGTTGTGAAGTAACTCGACTCGTATACACCCAAACGTGTATAACTTAAACTCTAAAACTTATAAACCCACTTCCTTAGTTCGTGACTTCCCTTAATAACCTTATATTCGATCTTAAAGGCTTCTTCTATGTTTCTAAATTATGTGAAGTCCGTCCTGCACCTTATCTCATAAGATGGATTGTTAAAAAATACCATCATTATCGTTGTTGTCGTAAAAATATCCTCAAGAGCAGGGTATTAAGAATCATCTTGGTCAGTTGTAGGTTTAGATCAAAGGTAAGGATAGTCCACAAACTGACTGGCATTACCTAACTGGTGTGGCTAGCAGTATTAACTGTGTTAGTAATGGTTAGCTTTAGCAGCCCCTGCTTGAAGAAGCAAATCCTTATTATCTTGAGCAAACTCCTTTCTAAGGGCTCCGGCTACATCATTAGCCTCCTTTTCTTGTCTTTTAAGCCTTTCAAGCTCCTCCAAAAAGGCTTGATCCTCCTGATCTACTAGCTCCTCATTTATCTTTAAAATAGTATTCTTATTAGGATTTTCACCTTTATTCATTGCTTCTTAAGAAGAACACCCAACTAAACCTGCTAAAATTCATCAGTTGATTAACAATGGCAATAGTCTTATGGTTTTTGCTCTTAAGATGTAGGTTCCAAATAAGGTCCATATGTAAAAAGCTGTAAGGGCTGACTATTAGAGATCACATGATTTGGCTTACAGGAGCCTTTGTTGATTTTCCTTTCTAATACGCAAACACATGTGTGGTCAGTTTGAAAAATCTTTTGAAGGTAAACCTTTCTTACAAGGTTTTCCCTTCACAAGTTTGTTTAGTTTTTAAAGTTAAACATTGCCCAACACTCCTATGCCATTTGTATATTCATCAATGTGGTCCTTGTAATCAAACTAAGCTAAAACCTCCAGAAGGAAAACAATGTTCTCTATGTTTGAAACTGTACATATTGTTTTGGTCTAGGATTCTATGTAATACTTAATTTTAATCAGGCAACTTAAATTTAGAGATAACACAAGACATTCAGTTGTTTGTGAAGAGAACCTTGTTCTCTATGTCACACAACTGTGACACAGAAAATGAGATTGAATAAGTACTTCTTTCACAAAGCACACATCTCAAATCTAAACTTCCCTGGTTTTTATTTTACCTTTACCAGTTATGTAACCTTTACTACCTCTAAAAGCAACATGGCCACTATTATAGTCTTGATATTAAGTAAGGTAGGCCTTGTTTCCAGACATGTGCCTGGAACATCCACTATCAACAATCCCTTTGTTCTTCAAAGATCTTTGTAGATTATCCTGGACATTAAATAAGAGAGATTAGTTTCTCTTAGGGACCAAGCCATTTTGGGCTTGGGTCATGCATAGTGGGATCTGCAGTAGTAAAGTAACACATTTTCTAGAATTTGATCCACCATTGTATTTAGAGACTTTGTTTCAGTAATGTCTTTTGGGTCTCCAATTACAACCTGCTGAGGGCTTAACAGCAGTTTCCTTTATCCCCCTAACATCACTAACTGCTTTGACCCCAGCAGTATTAACTTTATGATTTGAAAAATTAGTTCTTGGTGCTGTTGTTCTATTAAATGGCTTTTTGATAGGTGAATGAGACTTATAAAAATTATTTCTTGGTCTATTTTCATTCACAATGGGTCTAACAACATTAACTTTCCTAGCAGCACTAGTTGATACTGCTTGTCATTTAAACTTGTGGCTAGCAGTATTAAGTGGAATTCTACCAGTTCTAGTTAATACTGCTGTTGGAACAAACTGGTTTTGGTGATTCAATCTTTTCACATTGTTTCACACTGGTCTATTATCCCCTTGACCAGTACCCTTACCCTTCTTTTTGTTCAATTCAACCTGTTTAGCCATTCTTTTCTCATGAAAGTCAAAATCTCTAATAAGATGACTAAAACTCCCACATACAAAACATGCCTTTTTGGTAAACCTATATCCCAAACCCAACCTTTTGGTCATTAAACCATTCTAGTATCTTTTGTTAGCTTTAGGACTTGCACTATATGTGTTTTGTTCTTTAACAGTGTCCCTAGAAGTTTTTACATGCTTAACAGTATCAATAAAAGCAAAACTAGGTCTTTCATGTTCTTTTGAAGGTTGAATCACATATTCATCATCACTGTCTGACTCATATTCCTCAATGATAGGAGCATCAGGCCAAACTTTAGGTTGACTAACAACATTGGGTTTAACTACAACTGGTTCAGGCACAGATTCAAGTGTTTCTGTACTAGAATTTGACTCACAAGATGATAGAAACCCCATTAGCAGTACTAACATCATTAGTACTGCTAGTGCTTTCAGAAGAAACAAAGGCGACATTCTTTGCACTAGAAGATGATCCAGTAGAGCCTTTAATATCAGACTCAAAGACTCTAAGATTGTTATAGAGATCATCAATACTAAGATTATCCACTCCTGGCTTGGTCCTTATGACTAAGGATACTTGGGACCAGGAAGAAGGTAAAGACCTAAGGAACTTCTGATTGGCATCTTCAGTGGAGACAATTGCACCATGAATCTCAAGTTGACTCAGAAGACTCTAAAACCTATCATAACCTTTGTGTAATCCTTGTGAGTTGGATATAGAAAAGCCTTCAAACTGTTGCTTTAAAATGTATTTCTGCATCTTCTTTGATTCATCATTGCCACCAAATCTGGATTTGATAGCATCCCACATATCTTTAGCATCAGTCATCTTGTGAAATTTTTCTA
>BQNB010092861.1:0-26507 GCA_026074375.1 Tanacetum coccineum
TAATGGTAACGAACTAAAGACCGAACTTAAGAGAATCCGTACTCAGATTATCAAACTTCAAAGGAAGAAGTTAGGGCAAAAAGATAAGATTTCTTTTGCTCACTACAAAATTTCCGATCTTGAACGAATCATTGAGAAAATCCAAGTTCGACACCAAACGGATCAGGAAGATCTTTAGGATGTCATCTACCGGTTCGAAATCAACAAACTCTTAAACTAGTTTCAGCTTTATCCTAGCCATGGGATGTGTGGTATAAATAAAAACGCTTGTCAAATCTTGACTATGTACAGTAAGAAGGCAAGTTATTTATAAAGGCAATCCCGTTTCGTATCTTATTGTTTCCAACTTATCATCATTTCCACTAATTGCATCATTATCTCCATCTTCATGAATCATACCATAACCCCTAAGTGCTTAAAATTCAAAAATAAGCATTTCTCTTTAGGCATTTTTAGCATCACATTTTCTTTTAAATATTACCTTTTAAAACTTGTGATGTCATTCTTACTATGCGTTATCTTTTGTTAATAGAATGCCTCCCAAAAGGACGTCAACATCTGAAACACCAACCATAACTTTAGTTGCCATCCAGCAACTAATTAATGATGGCATTTCCTCAGCTCTGAAAGCACAAGCTGCATTAATGGTAAGTGCTAGTAATCCTAATAGGAACACCGGACCTACTGGAACTCCTGTAGCAAAAACGGGAAACTATAAAGAGTTCGTTAGCTGTCAACCTTTCTATTTCAATGGAACGGAAGGAGCAGTTAGCCTCTGGTATGTGCTTAATTACACATACCTTTTTTCATTAAAAATGGACCTAAATGACAAAAAACAGACAAAAATTGCCAAATATATGTTTGTTTTGTGCAGGAAACGGATATTCAGAAAAGGACGAAAAACAAAGCCAAAAATGACAAAACTGAGCACGGAATGGAAAAGTGTGAAAAAACAAAGCCAAATCAAAGCCAAAAAGTCAACCAAGTCAAAAAGTCAACAGAACAGTCAAACAGTCAAAGTCAAAGTCAGAGTCAACTCCGAGAAACTGAAGCAAAAAAGACAACTTGGGGGACCACAATTGCCAAATCCCAAAGTTGTATATTGAGGATAAGAACTACAAGGACTGAAGTTGCAATTTCATGAAAATACAACTTGAGGGGGCAAAACTTCCAACCCCCTATAGTTGTATTACCACAAGGACCATGAGTGTAATACATTATATAACAATGAGGGGGCAAACATGTTAATCCCTAAAGTTTAACCACCACAAGGACCATGCCTGGAATTCACTAAAACACTTTGAGGGGCCATTGTTGCCCACTCTCAAAACCTTTCACCCCTGCACCTATAAACCCAGATAAACCTTAACCTGTTTTCCCACCTAATCACTAAACCCAACCAGTTACGGGTCTCCATCTTTCTCCTATTTACCCTGCAAACCCACCTTTACACAGATGATAAACCCATCACCTTCAACCCACTAACACCCCTAGTCACATGGTTCCATGCCACCTTGGCAATCCGTGGGCACCATAATTCAATCAAGGGCCAAGATGTAAGGGATTAGGGACCAAGACATATGAAGGGCTAGGATGAGTTTGGTTTTCCTCTCACAAGACTAGCACAACTAGCACACAATGAAGACCTCAGCTGCTTATAAAAGAAAACAAGACAAAGGAGTAGAAAAGAGTGTGTAATTTTAAAATAGTTGTTTTGTAACTTATTTTACTTTACTTTTCCCAGCTTAATTTACTTGTTTGTTATTTAAAGTCAAGCTTTATACTCATCCTTTTTAAGTTAATGCAAAACTTTAAATTTATAAGTTACTTCTAATTCTGGCTTTCAAGATTATTGCATTCAGTTATTCTCTGTTTACAAGTGATCTATATAAGCTCTTTTAAGCTTTAAAAAGTTGTTAAATTCATAAAACCTTTTCAGAGGCTTTATGTTAGTTTACTGTTTCATTCAAAAGAGATTTTTGGACTTTAAGCATTTGGAGCATGGTTAATAATGGATTGCCATGGTAATAGGGATTATTGGGTAAGCATTAGGGTGATTTATGAGCTTATTTAAGTGTTAAGCTTTTCCCTGAAGCTTTGAATCTTTGTAAGTTGCTATTTCTCATTTTAAGTCAATTTTTAAGCTATTACTGTTCTAATTGCTTATCACTGTTTATCTGCTTATTCCTGAGCTTATTTGTGCTTATGTTATCTTATTTATGCTTATTGTCCCTTATTCAATTCTTCTTATAATCTGTTCTTACCTTAAATTTGTATTTCCAGTATTTAAGGGGGTGTTTGGCATAAAGCCTAAAATGGGTCAAATCTGGTTTAATGACCTTATGGGTTATCAAGCCAGCTTTGGTTAGTTTGAAATAAGTCTTTAGGACTATTTTCTTAAGTTTCTAGGGTCTAAAAGTCAAATTTAAGGTTTTATGAACTCGTGGTCTAAATCTGTATGATGTAGTTTTTTTTAATATAGCTTAATAGCTTAAATCTTAGTTAAGTACTTTTTAAAGTCATATTCAAGCTTGGTAATGCAGTAGGATTGAGGATAGTATAAAGTCTTTTGAAACTTGTGTTGTGTACAAAAATCTGTCAAGTCTTAATAGTAGTTTTAAAAGCTTCTTTTTAAAATTCAAAATTAGTTAGCTTAAATTTATCTTTAGCCTCTGAAATTTTAAGTAATAAGCTCAATTATGGGTGTTACCAATCTGTTTTACCTTGCTTATAGCTTTGGAGCTTAATTTCTTGCTTATTTAATAGGCTGCGTAAGCCACTTTTTCTTAAGTCCAACAACTCAGCAGCTGGTGAGTTCAAGACCTTTTTCATAGGTTTTTTTTAGCTTAATAGTGTTGTAAACCCTTTGTTCTTTGCTGATATAGATAGATTGTTGGACAATATTTAAAATGTTATAAGCTGTTAATCCATAAGAATCTACCTGTCAGCTTATTTTTAAGCCCAAAAATGCCCCTCCTAGGCTGTTTAGCTTAAAGATCTCCCCTGGTGCTGAATGCTATTTTCTCAGCTTGATTTAACTGTTTGTTTGCTCTTCATTTCTTTTGTTTTGTGCTTTTTCAGAAAGCTAATAAGCTGTAGTTTAAGACCTTGAAGGCCCATTGCCACTGGAATCCATCTAAGTGCTTAATTTTAAGCACAAAGTTGCCCTTTTGGTCTGTTTGGCTAGTAGCATGGTCAAAAGTGCTTATTTGCTTTTCAGAGATTTCTAGTTCTTAGTATTGGCTTATTTTGATTTATAAGTGTTCACTAGGTCTAATTAATAAGTTTTCATAAGCTCATTATCATTTTCTTTAGCTTATCTAGATTGTAAAGCTCAAACAGTTTTAGTGAAACCTCAATTAGCCTAATAAGTTAATTCTGCCTAAATCTCTTTTCCAGCTTATTTTGTTTGTTATATTGTTATTCCTAGTTCTTATTAGGTATATTTAAGTGTTTCTTTTCTGCTTATTTGTTCCCTTCTTAGCTTATTTTGTCATAAAGCCAAATAGAAATAAGCCTTTGGTGCCATTTGTCTATTTAAGCATTCTGCCTTGTTCATTTTCTTTTTCAATTTGATTCCTTGGCTTATTGTATTCTTAGTTGCTTATCAGGTAGTTGAATATATGTGTTTGCTTATTGTTCCATTTCATTTGCTTATTGTTCTTAAAAAGCCAAAAAGAAAGTCCTTCCAAGCCTTAAGTTCATAATAAGCATTCTGTCTGTTTTTCTTTGTGATTTTCTGGCTTATTAATAAGCATTCACAAAAAGTTTCAGTTAGCAAAAGTGCTTATTTTCATGTGTGCTTTAAGTGTGTGCAAAAGAAATAAAAAAAATGAATTGCAAAAAGGGGAAGGCATGGGATTCGAACCCACGGCCTCCCCCTTTATACAACACCTCACACGCACACACACTTACCGCTGCCCTTGGGACTTGTCACCTATCCATGTGTGCACAATCAATTATATAAGGACTCTTTGGCCAATAAGCTTTCAGCCCTTTTGAGTCTTTTTTCCTGGCTTATCCAAATAAGCTGGGAACCTCGTTTTAATTTACATAGATTCTGCTAGCTTCAAAGTATTTTATGTAATTTTTTTAGATTTTTATATTAACGTTTAGTATTTTTTTTATAATTTATTTTCTTTAAAAATTTTAAAAATTCATAAAAAATAAAATATTAATCAGAAAATAATAAATCATTTTTTTTAAATTTTCTTTTTCAATATTTTGTAGGAAATATTTGTAAAACAGTTTCGTAGGTTCATTTTTTCAAAAATTCATTTTCTAAAAGAACAGTGGTGATTTGTCCCCGTTTTTGTTTTGACTCGTTTTTGGGTCAAACCGACCCACCGTTTTCGTTTCTAGTTTTTTTTAAACGTCAATATTTGGTCATTTAGAAAACACAATTGAACAAGAAAAATTTTTAGTCTAGGGTATAATTGCAAAATTAGGTTTTTACCCCTCGCTTTTTCACATTTTCGTCTACGTTTTAGTTTAAAATTGTTCTAGCTCTCGTTTTTAGGTTTAATTTATTCGTTTTTGCATTTTTAACTTGTAGTAATAGAAAACCAATCATAACTTTGTCATATTCAAACATCAATCATCAATCCGTCATTCGATTTCTCCAATCCAAGCCACGTTGGACTTAACGACACCGGGAATCATACATCCATGGACACATATAAATTTTATTTTTGTGAACTCTTGACAAACATGGTCTAAAGGTATTTGGTTGATTGTTTCCTTATATATTATATATAATATTATTGACGAAATCAAGTATTTAGTTTAGTTTTAAATTAACTGAGTACCCAAGATAGGATTTTGGCATGTGTTTTCCTATATTTTGCACGGAACCAAATCGTCCTCCAAGAATCGTCCAATGAAAACATCCTAAGATCTTCCAAGCTTCTTCTCATCAAATATAACCTGTAATCAAAGACAAAGACAACTATACCAAGCATAAAATGTGCGATTTATAAATATGCAATTATGAGATTAGGGTTGACACGATAAAGCAGTAAAGATAGGATGAGAGAATTGTCAAACTCGTTGGTTTTGCAGGTTTATAACAGAAGTTTACATATTTTAAATGTTATGCGAGTTTTATTTTCAAAAATAAATAAAAACTTTAAGTTTTTTGTACCTGTGCGTTTGACGCCGTCAGGAAAATCCTGACGCCGTCATAGGTGTCGTGGTGACGGCGTCGCGTGTAAATCGTGAAGCCGTCTCCACGTTTTGTGAAAATGAAATTTTTGTTTTTAATGAAAAATTTTTTGCACTTGATTTCATAAGTTAGTTCCTGTACAAATAGCTGCATAAAACCTGAGATTTGACAATTTACTTATATGACTCGAGACTAACGCGAATTAATCTAAATAATTTATTTAACATGTTTGAACTTGGTTCTAAAAACCGGATAAATTCCCCTACACTTATTGTTACAAAATACCTTTGATTGAAATTAAGACGAGGTTAAGAACAATACAAAGCATGATTACAAGATAAAGTTCGAACATGATAGAATAAAGTGAAAAGAATAAAACACAGGACACTCCTAATGTGCGGGAAAAGTAAATATTGGGTTGCCTCCCAAAAAGCGATTTTCTTTATTTTATGAGTCTTGTAGCTAGAATCAAAGTCACACGTTCTTACGTGACTTCGTGAATGCTCAGGTGCCCATGAATGAGCCATTCCTTCATACTTTCATTCACTTGGTATTCGGGACCTAGGTTTAAGCAGTTTTTGTACATAAATTTATTCTTTTCATGAGGGTGCCTAAGTCCGTTCATTAAATCATTTTGGCTAAGTTCCAATAGTGGTGGGACCTTACTCCAATTAAAATTCTTGAGCCTAGGTATTGTACGTGACATTCTATATGTGTATGTGTCAAAGATTTTAGTGAATGAGACCAATCCTTTAGCGACGTCATATTTGAGCTTAGTAATGGTTTGCCCATCAAGACTCAAGCAATGTCGCTCATGATAAACTCTCCTATGTTTTCTAACACGACAAAATCCACGATATAGGTGAAACTCCTGACAAACACGTAAATATCCTTAACGATGGCAACTAGGTTCTTTCTCGTCCCCTCTAGTCCTTCTACCATTATTATATTATAGGCTTTACACGAGATAATATTCATTGGTAGAAAAGGGTCGAGATAGGCAGTAAACTTTCTAAATCCTATCATGTATTCGAATGCTAAGTTATCCCAGTCAAAACTATTAACTATTCTTTCTCGACGTAGTGTCCCCGTGTTTTCATACTCAATTAGCTCATTAAGAAATTCACCATCATCCGAGTCATTGTCTGAATGAGGAAAGGGGGAAACAAGGGGTGTATCTACCGCTTCATCATCGAACTCGAGGTTATTCATATTGGTCTCATTAGGTTTATTGGCGAAGTTGTTAAGAAATTGTTTAATACTCTCTAGGCGAGAGTCAACAAAGACCGAAATCACATGTAGCTCATGGAGCTCTTGGTCAATTCGTGCGCGCAACGCAGCTGGTAGGACAGGACAATTATTGGTAGGTGGTGGATTCGTATTCTCCATGATGAAGACTGGAATAGTTAATGGAAATTACGAACAAACACACAAAGAAAAGATAGACTACGAGAAAGCTAATATGCGGAAATTAAAGTCTTACTTGAAAGGATTCAAGCAAGTAGAACTAAGCTAAACTATGATCAAAACCTAACTATTCCCCACGCAGCGGCGCCAAAAACTTGTTGCGGTTGTCGTAAGGGACTTCTACAAGAAGTTTTACAACTCCCTAGGCAGTGTACCTAATCGTTGTAGTGTAGTATAGGCAAGACTCGGGGGTTGTTATCGTTCTCTAGGGGAATAGGTTGGGAAGGCTTGATCACGGTCTAACAGAATTCTAAGGGTTGAGAGAAGATTATTTTTGTATTTTTATATTTTATGAAAGCAGTAAATCATATGTTTGAGAGGTTTGAAGCAAGATCTATTCTATTGGTTCAACAAGTGGTTTCAGAGATTGTGAGAAGCTTTGAATAATGGGGGGGAGAAACTTTAACTACCACAAGATCTACTTTTTCAAGAAGTTACTGAACACCTCAATAGTACTAAACCATCGAGCTACACCATACTCCAACCTGGTGAGTATGATCTCTAGAAGATGAGGATGGAGCAGTACCTACAGTGCATTAATTACACTCTATGGGAGATCATAGAAAATGGTAATGCACCCATAGTAACAAAAATTGTTAATGATAAGGAGACTGTTATCCCTCCTATAAGTGTTGAAGAGAAGGCACAAAGAAGGGCATAGTTGAAAGCAAGAAGCACTTTGTTGATGGCCTTACCTAATTAGCATCAATGAAAGTTTAACTTATACAAGGATGCTAAGACACTGATACAGGCTATTAAGAACAGATTTGGAGGTAATACTGCTACAAGGAAAACTCAGAAAAATCTTCTGAAGTAGCAGTATGAAAACTTTGCTGCATCCAGCACAGATGTAATTAAGCAAACCTATGAAAGACTTCAAAAGTTAATTAGTCAACTGGAGATGCATGGTGAAGTCATCCCTCAAGAAGACATCAATCAGAAGTTCTTAAGAAGTTTGTCATAAGAATGGATTATGCATACTATTGTGTGGAGGAACAAGCCAGAAATTGAGACATTGAGTTTAGATGACCTATTTAACAACCTGAAGGCTTATGAATCAGAGGTTTAGAGGACATCTAGCTCAACCACAAACTCACACAATGTAGCCTTTCTGTCCTCTAGCAGCACTAATAGTGCAACTAGAACAGTTAATACTGCTTAGAGTATTAATACTGCTAGCACTTAGGGTGCTGCTGATAGCTTAACAACTGTTGAAAATTTTACGTGATTTTGTTTATTCCCTTCTTGCTAGCCAACCAAGTTATATACCACAACTAGAATAATGAAATCTATAACCATCCATCCTGATGAAACTATAAAGAGATAGATTTGAGGTGGAACATTGCCATGCTAACTATGAGGGCAAGAAGATTCCTGAAGAATACTGGAAGGAAGCTGGACATGGCCAACAAAGAAAGAATTAGGTTTGACATGTCCAAGGTGGAGTGTTTCAACTACCACAAGAGAGGACACTTTTCAAAGGAGTGCATGGCACCAAGGAATCAAGACAGCAGGAACAAGGAGTGACCAACCAGAAGAAGGTCCAACCAATTTTACTCTTATAGCTTATTCTTTAACAAGTTTAACCTCTTCTACATACTCTGAGGTATCTAATGACTCAAATTGTTGTTCATCTTGTTTAGAATGTGTAAAATATCTAAAAGAACAAAATGAACAATTAGTTAAAGACTTAAGAACATCTAGGATAAGTGCTGTCTCTTATAAAACTAGTTTAGAATCTGTAGAAGCTAGACTGTTAGTCTTTAAGAAAAATGAGTCGGTGTATGAGGAAGATATAAAACTCTTAAAACGTGAAATCTATTTAAGAGATTTAGATATTAAAGAACTTAAAAGAAAGTTAAAGCTGGCTACAAAAGAAAAAGACGAGGTTCAACTTACAATACAAAAATTTGAAAATTCATCAAAAAACCTAAGTAAACTTCTAGACAGACAAATAATGGATAAGTGCAAAACAGGATTAGGGTATAATGTTGTCCCACCTCCCTATACTGAGAATTTTATGCCACCAAAATTTGATTTAGTTTATCTTAGTCTAGATGATTTTGTTGATGTGAATGAGTCTGTTAGTGAGTCTGTAGTTGAAAAGCCTACTGTTGAGACTAATGAACCTAAGACTGCTAGGAAAGAAAATGGAGCCCCAATTATTGAAGATTGGGTATCTGATAGTGATGAAGAAAATGTGCCTAAGGTTAAAATAGTTGAAATGTTTAATAAACCTAGTTTTGCTAAGATAAACTTTGTTAAGTCTAATGAGCAAGTAAAATCTCATAGGAAAACATCAGTTGATAAAAATAGGCAAAACACACCTAGTCCTAGAGGAAACAAGAGAAACTGGAACTAACAAATGTCTCAAAAATTAAGGAGTAACTTTGAGATGTTCAACAAAGCTTGTCATGTGTGTGGTAGTTTTGATCATTTAAAGAATGATTGCAATAACTGGTATAATAATGGAAGATTTGCAAAACTAGTTTGGACCAATGTTCAAAGGGTGAGCAAACAAATTTTTTCTAAATTAACTCACCCCAGTCCAAATAGGTCTAATCTTGTTCCAAGAACATCTTAATTAGTCGGCACTAATTTCAGTTAATGACGGCTAGACCAGTTAATACTTTCAATCAAGAACAACAGTTGAATAATGCAGACCCATGAAAAATGTTATTACTAATGCATATTCAACTGCTAGAAGGCCTTTTAACAAAATAACAGCAGCTAATAACAGTAGTTTTACTAAAAAGGTTAATATTGTTAAGAGAACAAGAGTTTATACTGCTAGGCCAAAAGTAGTTATTAGTGCTGTTAAAGGAAATAAGGGAAATGCTATTAAGGCGCCTGCATCATGTTGAGGTTGAGAAGACAACGCACAAAGTTTTAGACCATGGCCTCCAAAACAATGGTGCATCACAATGTCCGTTAAAAATTTTTGACTATATTTAATGCACATGGCAGATCTAATCTGTAATGGCTTGGGTCCTAAAAGAAACTAATTTTATAACCATTAATGTGCAGGGGGCAAGTCCACAGAGCAAGATTTGAAAGGATAAAGGGAGTAATTGACATTGGAGATGCTTGCTGGCACTTAGCCCAACAGGAAACAATACCTATCTTATAAGGATTTATGAAGAAATTAATGGAGATTTGGTTTGACTTTGAAGTAATATTCCAAAGGAAGGAAAAATTATGGAAATTAAATAAGAACACTAGTAAATTAGATTTTGAAGATGTGTATTTTGTAAAGGAACTAAAGTTTAACCTCTTCAGTGTCTCACAAATGTGTGACAAGAAGAATAGTGTTCTTTTTACTGATACTGCATGTGTTGTTCTGTCTCCAGACTTTAAGTTAACTGATGAAAGTCATGTTTTGCTTAAAGTTCCTAGAAAGGATAACATGTACAGTGTTGATTTAAAGAATATTATTCCTCAAGGAGGTCTAACTTGTCTCTTTGCAAAAGCCACACCAGATGAATCTAATCTTTGGCATAGGAGGCTTGGACATGTAAATTTCAAAACAATGAATAAACTGGTAAAGGGAAACCTTGTAAGAGGTTTACCTTCAAAACTTTTTGAAATTAATCAAACCTGTGTTGCTTGTCAGAAGGGAAAGCAACACAAAGCTTCTTGTAAGACCAAAACAGTCAGTTCAATCAGCCAACCATTACAAATGTTGCACATGGATTTGTTTGGCCTAACATTTGTAAAGAGTTTAATGAAAAAGATGTACTGCCTAGTTGTCACAGATGATTTTAGTAGGTTTAGTTGGGTTTTCTTTTTAGCCACTAAGGATGAAACTTTTGAAATCCTTAAAACATTTATAACATGCATAGAAAATCTAATAGACCTTAAGGTGAAAGTGATTAGATGTGACAATAGGACTGAATTCAAGAATAGGGTCATGAATCAGTTCTGTAAAATGAAGGGTATTAAGAGGGAATTTAGTGTTGCTAGGACTCCACAACAAAATGGAGTAGCAGAAAGGAAAAATAAGACACTAATAGAGGCTGCTAGGACTATGCTAGCTGATTTAAAATTGCCAACAACTTTCTGGGCTGAAGCAGTTAATACTACTTGTTATGTCAAAAATAGTGTGTTAGTTATCAAACCTCAAAACAAGACCCCTTATGAACTTTTTCTAGGTAGAGAACCTGCCTTAAGCTTCATGAGACCATTTGGGTGTCCTGTTACAATCCTTAAAACCATAGATCACCTAGGTAAATTTGATGGAAATGGTGATTAAAGGTTCTTTGTAGGATACTCAACCAATAGCAAAGCATTCGGAGTATTCAATAGTAGAACTAGGATAATTGAAGAGAACCTGCATGTTTAGTTTAGTGAGAATACACCTAATATTGCAGGAAGTGGACCAAATTGGCTTTTTGATATTGATGCACTAACAAAGTCAATGAACTATAAGCCAGTTGTTGCAGGGAATCAATCTAATGGTAATGCAGGTACAAAAGCATGTGATGATGCAGGTAAAGCTAGAATGGAGACAGTACCTGGCAAAGATTACATTCTGCTACCAATGTGGCCTGCTGATCCACTATTCTCTTAGAATTCAAAGGATTCTCCTGATGCTGGATTCAAACCATCAGGGGAGGAGGAAAAGAAGGATGCTAAAGATCTAGGGAAAGATAGTGAGATTCCAAGTATAGAGGAGCCAAGAATTAATCAAGAAAAGGATGCAAGTGTTAACAGCACTAACAATATTAATACTGTTAGTCCAACTGTTAATGCTGCTAGCATAGAGGATAATGTTGTTGATGAGAATATAGTCTATGGATGTGCTGATGATCCAAATATACCTGAATTGGAAGATATTGTCTATTCAGATGATGATGAAGATGTTGGTGCAGAGGCTGACATGAACAATTTAGATGCATTTATGCCTGTCAGTCCTATTCCAACTACAAGAATACACAAAGATCATCCAGTTGAACAAATTATTAGAGACTTGAATTCAGCACCTCAAACAAGAAGAATGACAAAGAATTTGAAAGAACATGGTTTGTTTAGTTCAGTTCAGCAAAGAACAAACCATAAAGACTTTCAAAATTGCTTGTTTGCTTGCTTTTTATCACAAGAAGAACCCAAGAAGGTAATCCAAGCATTGAAGGATCCAAGTTGGATAGAAGCTATGCAGGATGAGCTTCTACAATTCAAATTACAAAAGGTTTGGACCCTGGTGGATTTACCAAATGGCAAAAGGGCCATAGGCACTAAATGGGTTTACAGGAACAAGAAGGATGAAAGAGGCATTGTGATAAAGAACAAAGCAAGATTGGTTGCTCAAGGGTACACACAAGAAGAAGGGATTGACTATGATGAAGTTTTTGCCCCTGTTGCCAGAATTGAAGCAATTAGGCTATTCTTAGCCTATGCCTCATTTAAAGACTTTGTGGTGTACCAGATGGATGTCAAGAGTGCTTTTCTTTATGGTAAGATTGAAGA
Source organism: Tanacetum coccineum (assembly GCA_026074375.1). Classification (NCBI taxonomy): domain Eukaryota; kingdom Viridiplantae; phylum Streptophyta; class Magnoliopsida; order Asterales; family Asteraceae; genus Tanacetum; species Tanacetum coccineum. The sequence goes on from BQNB010092861.1 coordinate 12,098, forward strand.
GGAAGTCTATGTTTGTCAACCACTAGGATTTGAAGATCCAGACTTCCCTAACAGAGTATACAAAGTAGAAAAGGCACTTTATGGATTGCATCAAGCTCCCAGAGCTTGGTATGAGACCTTGTCCACTTATTTGTTGGAAAATGGGTTTCAGAGAGGACAGATAGACAAAACTTTGTTTATCAAGAGGGACCAAGGTGATATTCTGATAGTACAGGTATATGTAGATGATATCATTTTTGGGTCTACAAAGAAGAAGTTATGCACAGAGTTTGAGAAGATGATGCATAAGAAGTTTCAAATGAGTTCTATAGGTGAACTCACATTCTTTCTAGGATTGCAAGTGAAGCAGAAGGAAGATCGGATATTTATAAGCCAAGACATGTATGCGACTGAAATTTTGAAGAAATTTGGCTTTAGTGATGTCAAAACAGCAAACACACCCATTGAAACCCATAAGCCTTTGTTCAAAGATGCAGATGGTGAAGATGTAGATGAACACATGTATAGATCAATGATTGGCTCATTGATGTATCTTACTTCTTCAAGACCAGATATTATGTTTGATGTATGTGTATGTGCCAGATTCCATGTTAACCCTAAAGTGTCACATCTTCATGCTGTGAAAAGAATTTTTAGATATCTTAAAGGTCAACCTAAATTAGGCCTTTGGTATCCTAAGGATTCACCTTTTGATTTGGTGGCATATACTAACAGTGACTATGCAGGAGCAAGCTTAGATAGGAAGTCCAAAACAGGAGGTTGTCAATTCCTAGGGTGCAGATTGGTCTCATGGCAATGCAAGAAGCAGACTGTGGTTGCTAATTCCACAACTGAAGCTGAGTATATCACTGCTTCCAATTGCTGTGGACATGTGCTTTGGATCCAAATCACTTGCTGGATTATGGATATAACTTTATGCCTACTAAGATTCATATTGATAATGAGAGTACTATCTGCATAGTGAAGAACCATGTTTTTTCATTCAAAAATAAAGCACATTGAGATTAGGCACCACTTTATCAGAGATTCCAATAAGAAGAAGCTTATCTAGATAATCAAGATTCACACGGATCAGAATGTTGCAGATTTGTTCACAAAAGAATTTGATGTTAGCAGATTTCAATATCTGATTGCAAGTATTGGAATGCTTAACCTCTGAAGTATTGATTGAGGGGAGGTTAATGGAAAAGTTGCATAACAACAAGAAGAAGAGGGTGAAGGGTTTGGAAATCCCACTGAATCCAAACATACATCTACAACTGCTTCACTACCTAATATTGAACCAATCACTATTCTATCATTATCTTAATCCAAAAAGACTCAAAAACCTAGGAAAGCCAAAAGGACCACTGAGATATCTTAGTCTAGTGGACCTATTCCCCTTGTAGCAGATGAGACTGTCATTAAGGAGTGTGGTACACATGCCTGACCTGCTTCTAAGCCAATGTCAGTAGTGGCAGCCCCTCTAGTATCAACATCTACACTTGTGAAATGCAGGCCTCCATATGCTACTTGGGTTTGAGTAGGATTTTGAGACTGAGGAAATCTCAGCATCTTGCTAAGTTATATCCTTAATGTGTGCGATGATTGAGAGTGATTGATATGTTTGGGTGTTAAGGATGGTTGAAGATTTTATTAGGAAAGAGGATTGAACTCAGGTGTAGTGATCATTTGTAGGAATTAGAGGAAAGTCTACCCAAGAGTAACCTTGGAAACCCTTTTCTTGTGCTAAACAGTTTTTTGTGTAGGTTAGTAGTAGAATAAGTTACTGGGTGTGAGATTGAAGAGTCTCTTTTGTTTGTTTAAAACAGATTTAAGATATCTTAGATACATTAAAAACTTGTGTGTTGCTATCCAAATTCTTTCACAATAGAATCAAAGATCATTTTTTGAAAAAAATTGAATAGACTCTTGTTTGTGGCCCGCAGCAAATATAGCAGTTGCCGATATTGCTACTAAATTGCTCCTAAGCTGTTGTCTTTGGACTTAAACAGTGAAGGATTGTATGAATGAAAAACCTCCACTAAGGAGAAAAGTGTCCCTTTTGAAAAGTAAGTCTAGCAGAATCAGACACATACCCTATAAGAGCAAGTTGCTCAAAAATCTCTGTATTTGGTAAAGAAGTAATACCATCAGAGTCTTCCAACTTGAGGTGTCTTCTTAGAGATGCTTTAGTGATAGTCTTGACTTGTCCATCAATGCTAGTAGTTATTTCCACTTCTCCATCATCAGTTGTTCTAGCAGTAGTTGTTCCCCAAAACTATTGGATTAAGGAAATATATATCTTGGGATTCTCAATAAGGGCATACTTGATATGACTAGCATTTAGAAAATCTATAATTTTATGAAAGGCTTCACTTCCTTCTGGCTTCTGTAAGTAGGCCACCATGTTGTGTTTGGCGCAAAACTTCAAATTTACCATTTGATGAGAGAAAAATACGAGTAAAGTTTTGGGTTAGGCTCGTTTATGAGAGAATGTAAGGTTGACAAACTTAATTGAGATAATATAGAGAGCACGTAGGGTTGTGATTTGATCGACTAAAAGAATTTTGTTCTTATCTTAAAGAAATCTTATGAATTTATAAAAAGATCATGAATTCTCCAATTAGTCAAACCCTATAGGCTATAAACAAGGCAGTTTGGCAGGATATATCTCTAATCGGCTAGAATTTGTGATAGAAATATCGTTATGGCTCAATACTGTACTAAATCGGTCATTTGCAGTACTAATTTTACCTAACTAGTTACTAATTTTAAGCCCATCAGTACTAAATTGAAGATAGCTAGTATTTACCTCAATTTATCCAAAATATTTCCATCACCTAATACTTGGCACTCACAGTCTCTCTTTCAGTTTTTTTGCTCATTATTCTCTCAATTCTTTTTTTCAGCAATTCACTCTTTCTTTTTATAACACAAAATCTCTTATCTGTTTTTCATCTCACTATATCTATTCTTTTTCTCACAAATTCAGACAGTTTAGTACAATGTGCCATCATTCCATAAGTTTCATACTGTCCTCCCCACTTCCAAGTGTGTTAACTCTTGAGAGAGGTGGATCATTAGACTGTTTAGATGTAGTCTCAAACCTAGTTTGAGCATCTACACCCCCAATATGGCATCTTGGTACCTAAGACCACTACCTGAACCAGTTCCCTAAGGACTTGGCTCATTCAGTGTTTCTATGGATGGGTTCCTTATTGAGTTAACCACTGTCCTGCTTGTTCTAAGCTAGATAACAGTTGTGGCAGCCCTTTTCGTTCTGTCACCAAAACTCCTTATGGACTGCTCATCACCCAACCTTTACTGGAAGGGCCACTAGACTGAGGTAATCTTGGTTCTGTCCGACCTCTTTGACATGTCATAGATGTTTTTTTATTCCTTTTAACACACTTTTGATATTACATGTCCTTCCATCCTTGCTTGACTGTAAATTGAAATAAGTAGCCTCCCCTCAAATAATACTTCAAAGGTGAAGTTTTCAACATCAGGTATTTAATATGCTTAGCCTGCAGGTGTTAGTCCATAGCCAAAAATACACAATCCAAAGTATTTTCTTCTTGATAGTATTAAGTATCACTAACAGTTTTAACAAGCAGTCTTAAGTATAACTAGCAGTACTAATTATACTTAGCAGTACTAATTGAGAGCAAAACTAACAGTACTAATCCTTTACAAAACTGTTGTTAACAAAGACATAAAGAGATTTAAACATTAAGGATTAAGCATTCTAATACTTGAGACCAAGTACTGAAAGCTTCCAGCATCAAAACCTTTTGTAAGAAGATCTGCAACATTATGATTAGTATGAATTTTAAACATTTGTATTAACTTTTTAGCATTGCAGTCTCTTATAAAATATGCCCTAATCTCTATATGTTTTGTTTTAGACTTGTTGAACAGGATTTTTAATAACTGCAGAATTGTACTGTTATTGTCTTATTAATACAGTATTTATGAAATTATAACCATAATTAGCAATTGTTTTTGAAATCCAGAGTACTTGTATCACATCAATAGCAGCAACCCACATATTCAGCTTAGTTGTAGACATCAGTCCTCCCCCCCCCCGGCACCCCACCAACCCATAGTTCTGCCCTCTCCCCACTCCTAACCACTGCCCCACCTTACTTCCACATATTTCCCAAAACTGACAACTCCAGTTGTAGACTTCTATCTTGAATTGCGCCCTGCCATAGTCACTATCTGTATAAAGAAACTAGTTCTAAATGGAGAAATCCCTAGAAAATAACCAAAGCCTAATGTTGGTTTGCCTTTCTGAATATCTAAAAATTCTATCTTGATTTTAAGAGATTGGGTGTCTATTGGTGTAACTTGGCAATCTGGCCACATACACATACTACAAACGTAATATCTTGCCTAGTGTGTGATGACCCTCTACATCAAAGACCCAATCATAGATCTATAAAGATGACATCAACATCAAACATCATCAGCATCTCCATCTTGACTAAAGCTTTTCCAAATCATCTGGAGTAGAAGCAGACTTCACATCTGTGTAGTTGTGAATTTCTTTTAAATCTCTGCTACATATTTATCCTGACTAATTAATATTACATCCTTCCTTCTATGTTACATGTAATCACTAAGAAGAAAGTATGTTCTCCTATAGAATCTATCTGAAAAAACTTATCCTTCGTAAGCTTCTAAATGGCAGTACACAGCTCCTTGTTATGTCAGAGCAAAGATATGTCATCACATAGCCGTAAATGCAAAATATCTCTTTTTTGCTTCTGATAAAATAATGTCTGATCTATCTTCCTTTTTTAATACCATTGCCCAAAAGATAGTTCGCCAATGTTTTATTTTCATGCTCTTGGAGCTTGATGAAACCCATAAAGTGCCTTGAACCACCTTGAAACTTTGTTCTGGATGGTCAGGATCTATTAATCCCTTGTGGCTTGAGTAACATAAAGCCTCTTACTCAATGGTTCTTATAAGAATGCACTCTTCCATCCATTTGGATATACCAGAATAACCACACTAAAAATAAGCATAGGCTAAAAAAAAAATCCTTTATTGGCCTCAATTCTTGCCACAGGAGCAAAAAACTCTTCAATAGGTTGTATACCCATCTCTTGTCTATGACCCTGTGCAACAAACTTGCTATATCCTAATCATATCCCTCTTTCATCTTTCTTGTTTCCGAAGACACCATATTATATATACGGGCCCTCTTCCCATTAGGCAAAACCACTAATACCCACCATAATCCTCAATCAAATCCTACTAACAACCATCCAATAACCCACCCCTCATCCACCTCAATCTCAAACCCCCATCAATATTTAACCCAATATCACATCCCACCTCCACACCACCTACACAACTTTAACATATAAAACATATCAAACCCTCCAACCTCCCCCACAACAACCTTACTACTTAAAAATACCAACAAAAAAAATCAACTATTCACTACCCACCCCAAACCAAAAAACCAATTTATAACAAACATTCAACAATACAATTTCATATTAATTCCCACACACTTCCAACTATAATAACCCCACCCACCCCACCACACAGTGACTACCACCACTAACAAATCCAACACCCCATCTATAACACCTATAAATCCACTACACCACAAATAATACCCATACTACACTCTAACCACCCACACTACCAACCAAACCAGATACACTCTCTCAACCCCATCATTCCCACCCCACTAAAACCTAAACCCCCCACCCCTACAACCCAACTTCCATTCCAACTACAACCCATAACACCCCCACCAAACCCAACCAACTTCATCACACACAACCTCCAACCCAAAAACCATACCCACACCCAAAATATTTCCCCACAACACCCTCAAAATCAACTACTCCCCCAAACAAATTAACCCCAAACCCCCCCACCAATTCCTTATACACACCTCATACTCCTACCAAACCCAACAATTCCCACATCCCCGTGTGCACATATACACTCTCACCCTCGCTCGTGCATCTCAAGAACAAAACTATCCTACCTCATGCTCTCTAAGATATCATCGCTCTCTTACCTGTAGAGAGATACTTTCAAGTTACCCATATTCTAAAACACTCATAACTAGTATCTGCACCAGTCCCAAGACAGCCATCCCATTAACCTACGTGCAGACTAATCAAGATCCATCTCCACCACACCCCCTCCCTCCAAAATTTCCCACCAACCAACATACACCACCCCATCTACAACCACACCACATATCCCCCCACATACTAATCTCACCTACTCATATCCTATAGATATGCTCTTCTCTAGACAGAGATAGATGAATTTACACGTCACTCCCACTCCCTCTAAAAAGTGTGCAGACCCTTGCTCCAATCACCCTCCTTCCCCTCCTAGCTAGATTCCACACCAAAACTCCCCTCGCTCCTCTCTTCAGTGTAATACCTCCATGCGCTCCTCGTACAACAGTAGACATCTCCTGCTCTCTTGTATCCTCACGCCCCCACCCCTCACACATTATAATCACTCACTCGTTCTTGATCATATTAGTACCTCTCCTGAGAACTCAACCCCCTAAACACATACTGAGAGAGAGATCAGAATAATAAATAGTTCCTATACACACACCAACTCCCAACAAACACTTACCCGTATGTGTATACCTCACACTCCATGTATATAACACCCAATCCACTACTTATAGTCCCATACTACGTGTTTCCTTGCCTTACCCCTAAGTAAACGTCGTACTCACATACCCCACAACACAACCTTACTCTATAACTCCTCCACATCCATACCTATACAAACATAAACCCACTGTACTCCTCCCTCTGTGTAAAAACGTCATGACTTTACAATCTCTACTACCCATATACAACACCTCCAAAACCACCAAAATACAGCCACTACCACCCCTCTCGCACTAACCCTAAAACATCACACAAGCCCAACAAGACTCCCACAGATCACTCACTTCCAAATTGTCCACCAAGAGAAACACACAATATCAACACGCCACAGATTCAGAGAGAAACATCAACCTCCATTGACTAGTGATCAACTATCATACCTCTGTTCATCTCAGACCTACCATCTAAAATATAACAAAGAAATAACCAGTGGTGCCAACCACAGGTAACTATAGTCACGATACTACCCAACACACACCCTCCATCATTAGCTGTCTAGGTCACTCCAATCTGTACAATCATTAGTGCGCTCACAGATGACAATCACACTCACACACACGGATATACACCTAACCTTAACTCTCCATAAGACTATATATCATCACCATTGTCTTGATGAGTCCCTCCCACACCTGTGTGAGAAATCTCTCTCCTCGAATCTCCAGTTATCAACTTCTCCGTATTTGGAAGATCCAGTCACACTCTCGCTCGTGCTCACAAGACCCCTATCTGCTCACACTGTGATGTCGAATCACTCCCTATGTAACCATGACATCTCCCTCAATTAATTAACAATATACCCTATCCCCTGATAATACATATCCATACCCATACAACCTATGTAGTGTGTCAACCAACTCTTCGTGCAAATCTCAGACAAACTGTGTAATCTGTAGTAAATATGAACACTAATTACTGTGATCATTCAGTGCAAATCCTCACTGTGCCTATCTGAGAGTCAAGTCCCCCAGCAAGATCACAGAACTATCCCACAGAGTGTCACACCCAATCCGATCAACCATGTAATCAGATCTCTACAACTCCATCGCCCCCTAGTCGCCACACCCCACAACGCTTAACCACTCGTGCTCCACCTCTCCACAGTATTAGACATTGATTCAGTCCCACTCTCACTAACACTCTGATCCTAGTGTGTTCTCACTAAGTGAGCCTCCCTTGATCCTCTCAGACTGAAGTCTGTCTCACCTCAGTACTGTCGCTCTATATACCTTTAAATACATGCAGCCCCCAAGAAGTGACCACTTCGATAACACTCCCTAACTAGTAGAGATACATAAAAAATTACATGAACTTATATTAGACACCTATAGAGAATGCGACCTATCTCACCACCAGTACCTAAACCGCGAGAGTGAATATGATGTGTCTTCAATACCCAAGTGTGCAATTATATATGGCCTCAATCTTATATCACCTGTCTCTGTCATCACATCTTATCTCTAGTAGTGCATAGATATGACTAGTCTCTCTCCCCTCAGAGTTCTAATTGTCTCACATAAATACTCCATGCTCCCACCACCATCATGCCATGCCCTCGCGCCCCAACAACCACTGTCGAGGAGCGCTTCCACTCTATCACTGTCACTCTCTCTCCCCTCCACACATCCATGTTCACATTAGATGTATAGCATGTGCTAGATGAGTATCCGATCTGACCACACCCTTCCCTGTCGCACAACTCTATATATAAGACATACAGTCGCTCTCGAGACAATATAAAGCCATGTCTATCATCATGATATGGCTCTAGCTCCACCCACGGCACATATATAAAACATATAATTACAGGAAATTAAGTTTCTTTAGGGACCCAAGCCATTACTGACTTGGATCTGCCCCTCGAGTGCCAAGCTATATGTAGATTGCATGTATCTCTCACGCGCAACCGCGCTGATCTGTGATACCTCCGATAACTTAGATGTGATAGGTGACATCAAATACTAGACCCTCCAACATATGAGCGCGGTATACACTATGCTAAACTAGCAGTTTGCCATACATCGTGATTATGACATATATCTAAGACAGCTATGATACCTCATATATGTTATAAAATGTTAGCGCACCACTACCACACCCCCCCCCCCAACGCCAATATCCAGCACTAGCTTAATATAAACCCGGACCCCTGGTCTCTGTGTCTGAAACTTGACCACCCCCCCTAAAGACTAGCAGTGACTCTCTACTGCATATCTCGCTGCTCCATCTAGAGACATTTACCACTAATGCCCGTATTACATGATTTATAGAATGTGAAACTCTTTTGTTCGCTGTGAAATAGTCTGTGTTTTTTTAGCTTAGATAAAAGTCTTCGTACAGTTGTAGTAAAGTGGAGCTGAATTTTTCGAGAATGAACGTGCACTTCTCTATCTGTTTATTTTCCCGCTCTAGACTAGAAAGATCTGATGTTTTGATTTTAGAGAGTTTTTTCTATGATTATGAAGTAGCGTTGAAGAATATATTAACTGTCTGTAGTATTAAATGGTTTTAGGCTAGTTTTTATTAAAACTGCTCTTGGAACCATGTTCCTTTGAGCATTAGGGTGAGTCCTTTTGGTAGTATAGTTGTAGTTCACCCTGTTATAATTATTCCCATATACCATCCTTTCCCTTTGATGGTATTTTCATTGAGCCTGTACATGATTAAAACTCCTACAAATAAAGCAAGCTTTGTTATACATCACAAAATCACTTCCTAGTTGATTTAGACTTCTGTTCCATTCTAGGTTCTTTGATCCCCCCTTTGGACTTTGTGATCTATACATGTTCACATACCTTAACTGACTTTTTAACTGGTTTTAATGATTTTTAGGTTTTGACACACTTATCTTTTTTCAACAAGAAAAAAGGTTTCTTTATCAACATTAAGAGGTGGAAGACTCTAACAAAGTCTTGTCTTGGCGCGCAGTTGTTTACCAACCATCCCACTGTAGCAGCTTTAGCTCTCACGCTTGAGAATCACCCAGAGAGTAATGAAGTTTTGATCATTATTTATTAGAACTCGATATACGTAGAGAAAGATTTTGTATATCCACTGATAATACCATAATTGTGTACGTGTGCTATCAAGGCTTACTATCCTCTGACCATAGTACTTTTACTATTTAAGGTCTTTGAATTCATCAAGACCAAAATAAGACAAATTAAGCTTTTTAGGTCGATTATAGATTAAAGGATGGGGTGGAGGAACAACATTATACCCCAAACCCTTCTTACTTTTCGTTCAGTTATTCATGACTCCCTAACAAACTTTGTCTTGCTCTTTGAGGCATTATCAAAATTTTCAATTTTAAATTTCATGCCCTCTTTTTCTTGCTTAATTTTTCAAACTCACTTTTAAGCATATTTATTTCATAGTCTTTGCAAGCTACTTCCCTTTTAAGAACTGCAACTTCTTTACTAAAAAGAACCTCATTCTTTCTATATGTGACAAGTTATTCTTCTACAGTTGCTAAACCTCTTTTATAAGTAGCTGCTGTAAATTCAGTTTGATTAAGCTTAACAATTAAATCATCACATTGTTTCTTATGAGTTTCCTAGTTTTTCAGACAAGTTTTAGTGCAAGTTTTATCATTGTATACCTCAGAGTCTGAAAACGCCATTAGAGCCATGTTTTTCTGAACCTGTTCTTCTGCCATATCACTCCAATTAAAACCTACACCATCTATAGCCAACATTGCCTTTTAAGATGTGTCTTCATTGTTTCCTTGCTTCCTAGTGTTGTCTTGATATTTGAACTGACCCTCTTTGTTCCTTGGTGCTCTACAAAATTTTTTTTTTTCCCTAGCAAGTGTGCCCCTTCTTGTGACGTTTGAAACATCTCTACCTTTGGATTTATCAATCCCAGCAGTATCATTAACATTAATGAAAATTTTCTTTCCTGTTCTCTGAAAGTACCTTTTTGCTCTCATACTTAGTAGAGAGAGCTGCCACTTCAAATCCATTGCTTCCAGATCATCTTCATGAATTTGCTCTAAGTCTTGATGTAGGAGATTAGAACCATTGGGATTCTCAACCATGAAAGGATCACAGTATTATCACTAAAGTTAGCCAGTAGTACTTCCTTGAGGACATGAAGTGTTAATATTAGGCGCTAACAGTACTTACTTCAGAGCAAGGATCTAGGTCGTATTAACTCATTTAGTACTGCTAGTGCTTGGAGCAGACATAAAGGCTAAGTTTTGAGCACCACTACTTGCACCAACAGATTTTTTTACATCTTGTTTAACAATTTTGAAGTTGTTGTACAAATCATCAATGCTCATTATTTCAATATCAGCCCTTTATTCATCAGATTCAACATTGTCTATTCCACTCGGAAGGCAAAGCTTCTTAGATATTTTGAATTTAAGTCTTCATTGAGTGATGACCCACACTAACATTGCCAAGGACCTTATTAAACAATCTTTAGAGATCTGTTAAAGATAGAGTCAAGAGACTCTGTGCTTGATGCACTAAAATTTTCATATTGTTGCTTTAACAGTGTCTTTTGTGTTTTCTTAGTGGCTTCATTACCTCCAATACGTGTTTCGATAGCGGCAAACATTGTTTTAGCATCACTGTATTAACTGAAAGTAAGTTGATGTTCATTGGGAAGAGCCATGAGTAGCAAGCTTTTAGGCATTCAAATCACGGCCTTCTTGTTGTCTAGTTTCTGCGCTTGGCCTCGCGCTCCTAGGTACTGACATCTTTGTAACAGAAGTACCATTCTCTTAGGCTGTTTGTGGCTAAGATACCCATGTATGTTACCATTCTCTATGACCTCTCATAGAGAATCAGTCTTGTAATTGTAGCTTTTGCTTGATACGTATCACCACATCTCAAACTCACTAGTTTGAGTCGTATGGTAGCCTTGTCAATAGTATTACTCTGTTGCAGATTCAAATTCCATCGAAACTTATAGCTTAAAGTTTCAAAACACATGGCTCTGTTACACTTGTTGATCCCAACTTGATCTTTCAAACCTTGTTGTAAAGGGTTAGTTGTATTGAATAGATTCAAGACAACTATGCTAGAAACTTTGTTGATACTAAGAGTATGCGGAATCTACTCTTTAGTACTTAGAAGATTATCAATGTAATAGTAAAATGTAAATGCAAGTAGAATGAATACACAATGAATATATAACCAAAAGCTTCAATATTAATTATGATGATTAATTTGAGTACTTTGTTAGTACTAGGGGATTACAACCTTAATGCTACAAAGGAAAGATCTTGATTGATGTGTATCTTAACCATAAACCTTGGATTCTACTTTTTACACAAGGAGTCCTTTACAAGATAACTATGAATCTTCTAAAACATTAAGCTTATATGCATATCTTTCTAAATATATAGAATATACACAAGATAACTAATACATATCTTGTTAACCACTGTCTGTACTCCCTCTTCATCCACGTCTTTATCTTCATGCATTATTTAGTCTTTATCAGCAGTATAAATCCCTTCAGCAATGTTAAGTTAATACCTAGCCAGTACTAACTTATACCTAGCAGTACTTAATTCTTCAGCAGTACTAACTGTTTATACTACCAGTTATGACTTATGCAGTACTAACCTTTTGATTGGTCCCTAGGAGTACTACGTTCTAATGAGTTTAATTCCCAACATAGAGTGGAGAAATTACCTGGCAAAGATTACATACTACTACCATTATAGCTCAAGATACCTCCCTCTTCCCCGTCCGCAGCGCACGCTGCTCTCAACCCGGCGCCTCCCTTCCCTCGATGCTGGATTAAACCTTTTAGATTATTCTATGGGCGCTTCTCATTCTATGATCCCAGTGTTGATAAAATAAAGGAAGTCAAACAGGTAATTAAGAAAAGAAAAAGGAAAATCCAAAAATATTAGGGATAGTTAGTGTACATAAAAAAAATGGTGAAAATGGGGCATGTAGAAGCTATTGATTCTTATTTCCCCTTGATGAACACTTAGCTACTTTTCAAGGTTATTAGTCGAGGGGGATTGAGATTCTTAGTTTTCTAAGTGTTTACTTCATAACATTGCGTGAGGACACGACAATATCTTAGTATGGGGGATTTTGGTATGTGCTTAATTACACATACATTTTTCCATTAAAAACAAGCTTAAATGACTAAAAACGTACCAAAAATACATTGTATTTGTATGTTTTGCATTTGTATTGTGCAGGAAACGGATATCACACAAAGGACAAAAAGAAAGCCAAAAACAAACAAAACCGAGCACGGAATGGAAAAGACAAAGTCAAATCAAAGCCAAAGTCAGTCAAAGTCAAAAAGTCAACAGGAAGGTCAACCTCGTCAAAGTCAAAAGTCAACCAAATGAAGAAAATACAACTTGAGGGACTAAAATCGCCAAACCTCAAGTTGTATTACAAGAATAAAAAGTCAAGGGCCAAAATTAGCAATAAAAGATATATGAGATGAGGGGTCAAAACTGCCAACTTGCCCAAAACTATTTTTTCCCGCCCAATAAAACCCCAGATACAACTCACGGGTGTCTTCCCACCCTTTTACCCTGCAACCTCTACAACCCCTTGGGTAAGACATCTCCCCCTCCTCCACTATCTTCCCCCAGCTTTATAATTGCCATGTTGGCAATCCTTCACCATTTTCAAGTAATTTCAATGGCTAGATTGACTCAAAAAGAAGCACAAGAAGACTGAATGGCTGAGATTACTCTTATCAAGTCCCTCACACAACAAAAACACCCTAGAAAGCTCTCACAATGGAAACACAAGCTGCAAGTCCAAGAAGAAAAGACTTCGGCTATAAATAGAGCCTTTTGTAAGCCTTGGAGGCATCTTAGCTTATCTTAGTTTCATTGTAATTTTTATTTAAGTCATTTTAGCATTTTATTCAGTTTATTTTACTACCTTGTACTCTTTTTACGAATTAATGAAAGTTTGAAGTTTATGAGTTAAAAAGTCAAGTTTTTAAATTTAACTGCTTAAGTGTTTGATTTGAGTTTAAAATGTGTTAAGAAGCTCTCACTCAAGCTTATTTATAAGCTGTTTTCATTAAGTAAACTAAAAGAGCTAATTAGTTAAGAAAAAAAATCGAAAAAAAAATCTCATCTCAAATATACCACAGCTTATGGATGATAAGCCAGTTCTGGATGGGCTTATGGACACTACTAGCTTGTTTTACACAAGCTAGAGCTTGTAGATTCTTTTATTAACCCTGTTTTGAGCAAGGGTGTTGTAAGTTTCTCTTTTTCTTATTTTACTTATTTACTGCAGAACTGCTTATAGTGCTTATTTGTTACCTATATTTGCTTATTTATGCTTTATCATGATGTTTAGTGCTTATCTTGCTTAGTTGTTAGTTTAAAAATAGTTTGTGTCACTTTCTTAGTTAGTACTGGTAGTATGTTTAGTTAATACTGTTAGATTGATTTAGCTTATTTAAGTGCTTATTCTTGATTGAAGTCTGCTTATAAGTGTCTTATTTTGTTATTTGATAATCTGTTTTTAATAATTTAGGACTAAATCAGCTTAATATAAAAAAAGAAAAATGATTTGTGAAAACTTTAAGGGGTATTTTCAACTAGCAGTACTAACTTTTTCGGGATTTTTAAAGCTAGCAGTACTAACTTAAAGCTAGCAGTACTAACTCCAAGTTAGTACCGATAGTTAACACTGTTAGTACTGTTGGTTCAGTATTGCTTATTAGCTTATTATTTTTGCTTATTTAAGATTTCCTTAGCTTTTTAGAGTAGATTAAGCCCATTTTCGCTTACTGTC
>BQNB010092862.1:0-19261 GCA_026074375.1 Tanacetum coccineum
AGTTAAAAATAACTTTGTACTTGCGGTGTGTAATAATAAATATGATGTATTATTAAAATACGTTCCGAAAATTTTACCGGCCACGCGGTAATTGCTTTTATTAGACAATAAAACGTCAAAAGTCAAAAAGTCAATTCGGACCCAAAAAGTCAAAGGGTAAAATCGTCATTTAAAATTTCGAAAATTCCGGGATGTTACATTGCATGGTATACAATATCCAAAACAGTAAGTATTGCATGGTATACAATATTCAAAACAGTAAGTATTTCATGGTATATAATATTCAAAACAGTAAGTGTTGCATGGTATACAATATCGAGAACATCCAAAACAGTAAGTATTGCATGGTATGCAATATCCAAAATAGTAAGTATTTCAAAGTTTCTTGCGTCCAATTGTAAAACAAAGCATTTTCTCACCCCAAAAATATATTTAAAACCAGTAAAACATAGGGCTATGAACTCACCTCAGTAGTGAAGTGAATGAGTAATAATCGAGTAAGTGAAATAACGAGTCACGGACGAATCCGAAGGCAACCTAATCAAACATAGGTCGTATAAGTACTATGCACTTTGATAACTAATATCGTACACAATCCTATATAGCTCATCACCATCTATTTTTTAATTTATAAATCGTTGTTATAAAGCGAAAACGTTTATAATTATTGTTTTAGAAAAACTAGCATAACTTTCCCGTTTCCGACCCGTTTCTTACGTCCACGTCTTCGTATTAAGATGATATATAAAAATATTACATTTTTATATTTTATAACCTTCTGATGAACAATACATTACTGTTCATGACGTTTTATAAATTTACTTTTATAAATTTAATTGTCGTAAAACCTGTAAATGCAACAACTTATTCGTTTTAATCCCGATTAGCGATTCCTTCGAGCACGTCTTCGTTATTATAATTATCACATTTTTGTATAAAGTGGGGTCTACTGAAGAACAGTAATTTTCACTGTTCATAGTTTATAAAATTACTTTTATAAACTTTAATTATCATAAACGTCGTATTTTATTCATTTTAGCTCCGTTTTTAGTAATTCTTTCGAGCACGTTCTCATAATTGAAAGTTATATTTATTTATGAGGTTTAAAAAAATAAATGTTTCTGTCATGAACAGTAACTTTTTATAAAATTTATTTTATAAAAGTGTTAATTATCGTAAACTTGCGAAATTCATAACTCTTTCGTTATTAATTGAAAAATTACGATTCTTATCATTTTGAAATCCTAAAAGTATGTACAATCTGTGAAAAATACTAAACTTTCTGTTTTAGAAGTATTTTATAACTTGCTTTTATAAAGTTTATTTTATAAAACCGGTATTAACGTAAATCGTGTTTTTATCGTATCTTTTTCGTTATTAATCCGTTTTTCGAGTTTCTTACTTTTTTGAAATCGTCATGAGACGTAGTATTTTATAAAAACATAAAATGTATACCTTAAAAATCGAATTCAAACAGACCCTAATGAAATTCTTGATAAAAATATGTTAAAACTTGTTTTCGTAACTTTCTAGCTTAACCACTTTGTTACAAGTCTATTACAACACTCATTTTCACATGTCTTCCATCTTTAGGGTCCCTAGTCCATGATTAGTCCATATATTGTCCAAGAATCCCAAGAACATCAAGTTTACATAGTCATTTGTTCATGAACATTTATAAGTAACTTTTTATACTTCTACTTATATATGCTTTACATAACTTAACCAACACTCATATAGTGTATATACTTGCATTTATTACATGTTCCTAACAACAATATATCACTTGACAAAGTATATCATACCATGATCATAAGTAAAACTTTCCATTTTTCAAGAAAATAAGTTCCTAAATGGTGATTTGCTACATAGAACTTATATATGCATAAAATCATGAAAGTAAAGATATTAAGAGTTTTAGGTAACCTTAATATGAAGTATGATGATGAACAACAAGATCTAAACACTTGTTTAGCAACCAAACCCTTTGTATGGTTTGTTCTTGTGTTTTATTTTGAGCCGTGGGTAATGGAGAAGGAAAAGAGAGAAGTTTGTGTTGTTTACACCTTAGAAATGGGGGTGTAGCTGAGAAATAGTAGTTATCAATGTTTAAACAGATTTTTTATCAAAGAATGTTCAATTATGGGACTTGGTTGATTGGGTGGGGGGGTGGGTAGGGGTGTGCTGGTTTGTAATGTATTATAGAGTCTCAATGGCGATTTCCACATTAAGGGAGAAGAAACTCGATAAAACGGATTAATAACGAAACAGAATACGATAAAAAACACGAATTACTTACAATACCACGGTACTTTATAAAATAAACATATTTAGTAAACAGGCCAACGTTTAAAAAATACTTCTCAAAACAGAACGAGTATAAGATAATATATTTCACAATAAATTTATACATACAATGTTAAGGATTTCAAAATGAATATAGAAATCGTAATTTTTGAATTAATAATAACAAAAGATTAATGCATTTCGGCCACGTATTACGCTTTAATAAAATTAAAGTTTAAATTACAAGTTACTGTTTCATAGAGACAGAACATTTTAGTTTTGTTAAACCTACCATAATAAATAGAACTTGTCTATTAACGAAAGAACAGTTTCTACGACAAAGCAATACAAAAACGTGAGCTCACAACGAAATAAAATACAGACATTTAAACGATAAAATTAAAAGTTTATAAAGTTAAATTTATAGAACTATGAAACATGTAAAAATTACTGATCATCAGCAGAACCCCACTTTATAAAATAATGATAATATTAAATAACGCATGAACAGATGCACTGAAGGAACGCTAACCATACAAGGATTTAAAACTAAGCATAGAGCCTTATAGTATGCATTAACGGTATTAACGGCGCACGAATTAAAATTTAAACAAAAGGTAAAATTTACTACAAAACGTCATGAACCGTAAAAGTAAATAGTTCATCCAAGAAGTTATAAAAAGTACACTAAAGATATTTTTACAATACTACCAACTTAATACGAAAACATAAGATCATATAGAAACACACAAGTAACACGGGCATAAAACAACGGTTTCAGAAAATTTATGCAACTATTTTCACATCTACAAAATATTACACTGCATATATTCGCAGTTTTAATATTACAATTTTTGCTCGTAATATTTTGGATCTTTATGATAGTATTTATACATGTATATCTAAATGTTATAAATATTTAGTTCAATACGAAAGGAACGATTGAGAAAACCTATTGATTCGATTAATACGTAATTGACGAACCGACGGGTATCAGTTTATCTAAGACGCGACTATAATGTATAGTTCACCAAACACCAAATTAGCAACAATGGTGATAAACTGGTGTACGTGCCAGAAAAGGCTATAATAGAGAAATAATATATGATCGGAGCTTAGTTACTTTGCAAGTACTTAGATGCGTTAAACGACCTTATATGACTTAGGATCTGTCACTCAAACTCATTACCTGGTGGACGCATTATAAAGCTGTATCACACTTTGATATCTCATTACTCACGGTGAGCTTCATAGCGCAAACGTTTTATACTAATAATATTTTATTTTTTATAAGTCTTTTTGGGGTGGAGAACATGCTTCATGTTTTTAAATAATATGAGAGACGCAAGGAACTCTTCCATGCAATACTTTACTAATTTTTGGGATATTGTATACATGCCAATACTTATGTTCTTGGGTATGTACTACCAATACAGCAAAACTTAACTGTGTTGTGGGATATTGATAACCATGCAATACTTACTTGTTATTGGATATTTGAGTATAACCATGCAGAATCTCTACTGTTTAATGAGGATATTGTACAGTCCATGCAATATTAGCTTTTCTATGATATTGTAATACTACAGCAATAACACTCTCTCAATACAATTGCGGTCACTGCACTCAACATTTTACAAACCTAAAGAGATTTCACCAACAGTTATTGGATATTACGTTTTACAAATAGCATAGTCTTCTGTCAGGGAGTCAATAAGGCACGAGGTGCGAAGGGATACATTGAGTGGTCCGTTATATTAGGAAAGTCAATAGCATAATTAAATGATTTGTATACATTTACATATTTCGGGGAACCAGTAACGTTTTGATTTCGAACTAAAATATCTTTATGAGTATATTTAACAATGGTACTAAAGGTAAGGCTTGCGGGCTTTCTGTAACAAACACCTGTGCTAAATCCAAAATGTATCGTTTTACAAAACAAACCACTTTGAAAGCCTCTGTCCATCAAATATAAATACTTGTAGGTGTTGAGTACTCTAGAAATACGCCTCCCGCTCAAACCTATTTTCGCTTGCGACCTAGTTTTGGGAAGGATGTGTACACCTTGAGTTTCTCAAATCGATGCTCTAGACTCTAGCCCTATAAGCCAAAACCGAGATGCTCTCTCCGCTAACCACCGTAACTGACCATCCTCCTACTTGTTCTAATGAAGATAGTCACCAACGATAAGTTATAGCTCCCGTATCAAGAGAGACCTCATACATGTAGTGGATCTAAAATCATAAAGATTACCCTCAGATGCAGAAATATATCCTACCAATTTTTAGAACATGTTCTATCTGAAATACCACTCAGTAACGTCATTGATCTTACTGCGATCTCCAAGTTCGTGCCTCTTCGCAACTGTGCACTATCTGCTCCTTAACCACTCCTCGTCCGTCCCACATCACATATCACTAGTATGCTCATCAGACACTCTACTAGGTCCACAGAGAACTCACATCACATCAATCCAGAATGCTAGCACGACTACTTATTATTTCATGTCAAACACTCTTAACACCCAATATCGAGCACTACACGTTCTTCTCTACATTCAACCTATATTTACTTAATACCGTTATATGCTTCTATTTTTCACTACACTAGCCACATGACTACACAATGACTTCATCTCTGCTAACCAATACATATATCTCGTCTGAGGGTGTGAGAAATAGTCTCATACATGACCATTATCAATATAGATGATACGAAGAAGGAGGTTACGGACTAACCATGAGTCACGAAGCTTAATCGAACACATTATACAATGTTATCTCAGAAGTACAAACACTCAGATGTAGATTTACGAGCTACATAAGATACACACAGAGTCATCATAAGACTCATCCTCTTAATCGCAGCAATGGTCATAATGTTCAAGAACAGGGGAGGGATTCTGAGACAACAAACATCTAATCTCATCATGAATAACAAATGAGGAATGCTTACTATAACAATAACAAGCCACTTTTTAATAGACATACAACACACAGACTAACACAAACCATATAATAACCCTGACATAGATATTAATGAAAAACCTAAAATCATATCATCGCCACTTGCAATGATGCAGACATACTCACATAACTACTCATGGAACTGATAAATCAAGGGATGAACCGGATACATACTATGAATCAAAAGATTAGGCGCGAGAGATCTTTAAAGACGACTCACATATGAGTCAGATCACGTACGCTAGAAGCTGCTGAACTACAATATGCTCTCAACTAGAGCATGGCGGTAGAATACTAGCACGGAAATCTGAGTTGCTGCGTATCACCAGTACCTCTTGTGGTGATTGCGTGTTGGGGGGAGGGGCTACTGCTAGTGGGCAAGATGAGGACAAGCTTACAAAGAGAGTACGAAGAACCTTAGTTATAGACTCAATCGCTATTCTACTCGAAGTGAAATATAACAATGAGTGATTCTTGTCTCTTTCAAGAGTGTATGAGTTATAAGTAATATAAGCTAGATAAAAGTGGCATTGCAAAGACCAAAAGACCAAGTGGTCAATGGGGGGGGGGGGGGACGGCAATAAGGAGCAATTTAGGGGTGACTAGTGGTCAAAACCACTAGTCATGCCCTTAGTCTTCACTAACCCTTATTGTACAATGTCTAGCTAATAAATGGAAGTGTTTTTATGTTCCTTAAGATGTAGAACATCCCATGATTTCAAGGGTTATTGTCACTAGATATTTTACTTGCAATATTTGATGTAAAAGAAAGTAATACTTGTAAATATGAAAGTATAAGTGAAATGTTAAAAGTAATAATCTTGACAATTGTCTTCCTTTGTTGGTTATCTATATATGGGACGACATATATGGGCATCATGGATAAAGTTTTACAAAACTTTGATCATTGGAAATAAAAATAGGTATTTGTTGAAGCGTAGATTAATTTTGGTGGTTCCGGGAATGCCTAAACGTATTTTATCGCGAAACGTAAACACTTTACGTAACCGATAAAAATAAAATGTGCAAAGATTATAATTATTCTCAAAAAATAATTATCTAACACTTGGTTGACGTAAATATTAATTAGGTTGACGCCCGTTTACGTTGAATGATTATATTTAACTTACGCGATTTAACCAAATGACGCGAAATAAAAGCGAACGCGTAAAAGTCCAAAATAAATAGTTGAATTGTCGAAGTCGTAAAAGATGTGAAAATGTGGGTTGTCACACTATTGCGTGATAATTCATAATATTTTTAAGAGTATTTAAGTAATTTAACTTTTAATAAGCCCCCCTAAGCCTTCTTTATGGGCTTGAGCTTATAGTGGCTTGTGACTTACAAAGCCTTCCATAAGTCTGTGTGACAAATAAAGCTTATTTTATACTTATTTTAAAAGTTTAAGCCTCTATAATCCCTCATAAGCCCCGTGACAAACATGTTATAAGTTAGCTTATTTTAAAACCTCAAGCGCTCCGATAAGCTATGCATAGTTGTATCTTAAATTACTTAAATTACTTGTTATTTTTAATAACATCTAAGGCATCCATGGCGGCGGCGACCACAAAAATTCACAAAGGAACGATCCGATCTACTACCTCTCTTGTGTAATAATCGTTATAACCCCTGTAATTGAGATCTTTCATCTGATGATTGATTTAATAACGAGCGTGTTAGATGATTGAGTTACCTTGGGATCATAGGGATTAGATTTGTTTCACTCTCTTTCTCTTAGATTTTCCATTTCCGTTTTCTTTTCTATCTACTCCGGTTCGCACATGGGTGCTCATTATCAGAACTCCCTTCAATCCAAAGCTGATTAAACCGTGAGGATTTCCAAATCTATTTTTGTTTCTTATTTTCCAGAAGTATGCACCGCAAAAGATCTATGGAAGGTATGTAATGACTATGGTACCGTGGTGGATGTTTTCATTCCGAATAAGAAATCCAAGGTGGGGAAACGGTTTGCCTTTGTCAGGTTCATTAAGGCAACCAATTTGGATCGTTTGATTGAGAATCTTAATACTATTTGGATTGGCCGATTTCACCTTTTTGCAAATCCGGTTCGCTTCGAGAGGCCTAAAAAACCTAACCTTTCATCTCATAAATATGCGGCTGCGGCTTCTAGCTACCCACGGGGGGTAGATCAGACTAAAGGTCAGGTTCAATCTGGGTCTTATGTGAATGTAGTAAATGGGCCTTCTCTTGTGGTTGCCCATGGTCCTTCCATTTCCTCCGCATCAGCCTTGGTTCTTGACGATTCTTGTGTTGTTGAACGCGACCTGTCGAATCATGTTATGGGTAAAGTAAAAGACGTCAGTTCTATTTCCAATTTACGGACACTCATTACCGAAGAAGGATTCTTTGTTGTTAACTTGGTGTATCTTGGAGGTATGTGGGTGATGATCGAATGTGATAATGTGGAAACTAAGGCGAATATGATACAACACACAAAGAGTCAAATCATGGTTCCATGTTATTCAAAATGTTGTCCACGATTTTTTTAGTGACGAGCGTATCGTTTGGGTGGATATTGAAGGGATTCCGTTAAATATCTGGTCTCGTGAAACATTTACGAGAATTGGTAAAAAGTGGGGAGAGGCGTTGGATATTGAAGATAATGTTGACTCCTCTTTTAGGCGTAAACGTCTATGCATCAAGACTAATCAACCATTATCAATATTGGAATCCTTTAAGGTTGTATTTAAAGGTAAGATGTATATGGTTCGAGCAAAGGAAGTATTTACATGGAGTCTTATTTTCGTGGGTCAAAAGGAGGTGGAGTACACTTTGGACGATGATTCTGATGTTGGGTAAAAAAAAGTACCAGATCGTTCGCAGTTTTGTGAGGAGGGTTCTGGCGATGATAGCGTGAGTGACGTTGAGGAAGTTTCAGAAACCATTTTTGGAGATAATTCGTCTATTCCTATCAACCACATGGACGAGTCGGAGAAGCAACAGTCCGAGGATCCTTTCAATATTTATAGGCTGTTGAGGAAACAACCAGGAGGTGATTCACACGAGGTAAGCTCTTCTTTGTCTCATCCACCGGGCTTTACTCCGGATGTATCGGTAATCCGAAATGAAAATGGTCAATCAGCAAAGGAGGTTCCGGTTGTGGTTAATGCTAAAGTTATGAATAACTCTCAAGATGTTTCTAAGGAGGCTAGTTGTGATAATGTGGACCCGAATGTTGTGAAAAATGGAGGGTCCGTATTGGGAGTTATGGAGGATATGATCCGGGTGGGGAAAGCTATGGGTTACTCAATGGATGGTTGCGTGAAAGATTTAGAGCATATTATAGGGACACAAGGAGTTGGTGACGTTCATAGATGAATATTTTGTCCCTTAATATTCAAGGTCTTGGTCACAAGACGAAAAAGGAGTGGATTAAGGAGTTAACTTCAAAAAATAAGATCAACTTTATGGCAATTCAAGAAACTAAGACACATTGTGTTAACCATATGGATGTTAAATTCATGTGGGGTAATTCTAACTATAATTATGTCTATAGCGTGGCGGCAGAGAATTCAGGCGGCATTCTCTGTGTGTGGGAGGCGACGGTTTTCAAGAAAGATTATGCTACTATCTCGGATAATTTCATTGCTATATACGAGACTTGGTTACCTACTAATTCCAAGGTTCTCTTTGTGGCTATTTATGCTCCGCAGCAGGTACCTTGTAAACGTTTTCTTTGGGATTATGTTTCGACCTTGATTGATCGTTGGAATGGAAAGGTGGTTGTCTTGGGAGATTTTAACGAGGTACGGAATATAGATGAAAGGCGTGGGTCCTGTTTCAACCCAACTAGTGCTAAAGTTTTTGACCAGTTTATCTCGGCTTCGGGTCTTGTTGATGTGAAAATGGATGGGTACGCGTTCACTTGGTCTCATCCTTCGGGGTCTAAAATGAGTAAATTAGAGACCTTGGATTTATTATTTGCTTAATGCTTTAAGAAAATAAAACCCTAAATCTCTCTTGCTCTATTTACTCGACCGAACCAAAAACCCTCAAGGTTTTCGGTTTCTTTTCCCTTCTTTTGTTCAATCGGCAGTAAACCCACAAGGGGTTTCGGTTTGTTGTGGTTCGACCCTCAAGAACTCACAAAGGTTTTCGGTTTAGTTGATAGTCAAGCTACGGGAATCGTTTACTAATCACTACTAGTACTAGCATACATTATTGTTTGCTACGAACGTGTTGTGTGTGTCGAAGTAGAGAAATATTCGTTTAGATTTTCGGTGATTTGCGTGGTATTCAATTTATACACACGCGTATATTCAAGAAGGTGGTTTTGTTAATTGCTAAAAGGTACACATTCTTGATCTTTGTTAATTATGATTTCTATATGTGATTATATGTTTTTCGCTGCGTACTCGTGTAGCTACTGGTTAATTAGGTAATAAACTCCAACAGTGGCATCACGAGCCATCGTACAGAATTCTAATTACAATGAAGTAAAATCCAAAAATTAGGGTTCTTTGGGATATATAAGAGTATTTTCAAGTTTTAGAAGAATATTTATGTAAGTGCTAAATATATAAGGACATTGATGAAATTTTGATGTTTTGTAAGAATATTAATCAAATTCTTCTTCGGGTCTGTTTGGAAGCAAACTTTTTACAAGCTTTCTAGAGCTATTAGCCTTTTGTTTTCAAACAAGTTTTTGAAAGGAAAAAAAACTTTGTTTGGATGTATGAGCTAAAGGCTTTTATTTCAATGAAAAAGCTCCAAAATAAATAAATAGAAAATAAACTAAAGCTACATAGAATTTTTTAATGTAGATATGTAACCATGCATGTCGGGTCAATGGTTGTATTAATTGTCCTCTATACTGATGTGTGTCCTGATCCTTTAGACATGAAGTATTCTTTCGTAGTGTACGAAACTTGAAGCTTCGATTTGCTAGGAGCATACCAAACATAAGATGAAAATATTAGCTGTCATTCTTATTTCATGTGTCTTCCATTAGTTGTCAATCATGATTAGCCTAGTTGTCAATCATTATCTAGTTAATCATTGATTAGTGTCTATCCATTTATCCTTGTACCCCTATAAACTGTAATTTATGATTAATGGAATGGACACATAAAGTTTCATCTTCTTACATGGTATCAGGCTAGAAAGATCCTTAAAACATCAAAAACCTTAACCTTCATCACAAAATTGTTGTCCTCCGGTCATCGGCAACTCGCCGATGATTCGAAGGGATCCCAAACGTACATTTTCCTATTATCTTATTAGCTGTAATACAAATAAATCAAGTAACTCGTATGCTTGGCCTCCTTGAAAATGTTAATATCTCCCCGGAACGACACTAGTTGAAATCGCAAGTCATCAATCAACAAAACTTATCTTTTACTTTTTGTTTTAACATCGGAGATCATTGTCATTTTTCAAAAATAGTTGGTCAAAAATTTGCTCTCCTACCTAAAGGCAAAGCAAGCCACGCAAAGAAGGATACCGCAAGCAGCAAAACAACTATGCCGACGAATGCAATTAGTCTTCCATCTCAACAAACAACAAAGAAGATGATAAAAGAAGTAGCGCTTTTCAACTTATGTAGCGAAGTTAATTGCAGTTTTTAAAAATAGTTGGTTGATAAATTGTCGCTCCTACCAAAAGGCAAAAAGCCATGACGTAAAAAATAAACACCACGCAAAGGAGGAAGTCGCAAGCAATAAACCACTATGCCACTAAACATGATTATGTTTCCGCTCAAACAAACAACGAAGAAGATGATAGAAGAAGAAGAGGCGTTCAACTTATGTTCCAGTTTGTCCGTCGAGAAGCCTCCCGTTCAAACTGCAAGGGAGTATTAGCTGTCATTCTTATCCCATGTGTCTCTCATTAGTTGTCAATCATGATTAGCCTAGTTGTCAATCATTATCTAGTCAATCATTGATTAGTGTCTATATATTTATCCTTGTACCCCTATAAATTGTAATTTATGATTAATGGAATGAACACACAAAGTTTCATCTTCTTACAGAAAACTGGGTTTGCATGGTGGCCTTTTTTATCAATTGCATTGCAAATTGAATGTTTCTAGGAACTAGGAGATCATACCGATCGATGTGTAGTTAAAAAGATGAGACTTGTTTTTTCCATAAGTTGTAACATATTTTTTAGTCTCTGTATCGCAAGCTTTGTTGCTTCTTTTTTCATGTAATTCGGTTTGTTCATATTCTTTTCATCTTCTGTACTTTCATAGGTTTTTTATATGCTGTTTAGCCAGGCTTCTCAAAAATCTAATATGTGTTCTTCAAGATTATCCGAATCTTACACATAGATAAATGAATTGAGTTGCCACTTAATCTAAGCATGATCATTTAAGTATACCAAATCCATGTGGGTATTATTGACTAGGTTGACGCAAATATTGCTAGGTTTCATAGACCTCCTCTGAAAGAAAAAAATGTTATACCAAAAAAAGATGATGGAGGTAAGAGCAGCAATTCATATGTTTTTAAGGAACACAGTGGTTTTAATAGAGGGGGTAATTCGTACGTACATGTGGTGAAAGGTCAAAATAAATCCGGAATTAGGGAGAGTGAAGTGCCTCCTGCGTTGGTATTGAACGATGAATGCCTGTTGTCAAAGGACCTGTCTAAATCCTTGCTTGGAAGGGTGAAACAATTCGTTTCATTAGCTAATCTCAGGAAGGCAGTGAGTAATGAAGGATTTGTTGATATAAAAATCCAGTACATGGGAGAGCTATGGGTCTTATTGGAATTTGGTTCAGAGGATTCTATGAAGCTATTCCAAGACAATGTGAGTATTGGGTCATGGTTTTCTCAACTGAAACAAGCCACGATGGAATTTACTAATGAAGGAAGAATTGCTTGGGTGGAGGTTGAAGGTATCCCGTTTAAGTTGTGGACGGATAACACCTTCAAACGAATTGCGACTAAGTGGGGAGAGTTATTAGATATTGACGATCAGGAGGAGATGTGTTTTCATTCGAAGAGATTATGTATCTACACGAAAACAGAAAAGAACATTTTTGAGGAGTTTAAAATTATTTTTCGTGGTAAGACTTCTTGGATTCGTGCCAAAGAAACTCCAGGATGGGTTCCTGACTTCATGGAAGAAAACGATGATGAAGAACAGAGTGATGTTGACTCTAAGGAGGGTGAATTTAAAGTTCATGATACGGGTATTTATGGCGGTGATAGTGATGTAGAGGAGGCCCGGGAAACATTATTTGAGAAGAGTGGAAAGAAAGAAAATAATTTGGATGAGGAACATAAGGATAAGCAGGAAAAGAATTCGGAGGATCCATTTAATATATACAAGTTGCTTAAGAAGAAAAAAGACACCACTGAGAATGAAATTAATTCGGAACAAACTATGAAGTATCCTCCTGGTTTCACACCAAAAGAGGGTTCTGAAGAGATTGGTATGTATGCGGAGGAATCCAAAAGCGTTAACTTTGTCAATTTGAGTGATCATAAGGCGGAAGAGGCAAACAAGGATGGTCATGGTAATTGTGTTAACAAGAATTCAAAGGAAGATGTATCAAGTTCGGTGTGCTCAGGTCATTTCAAAAAATCTGGGGTACCTCGTACAGGTGGATCAATTCTGAATTTGATGGATGAACTGGTGAAAGTAGGACAAGTTATGGGATACAAGATGGACGGGTGTATGTCGAATATGATAGAGATAATTGAATCACAAGGAGTGAAGGAGGTGAAACGATGAATTTTTTGTCCTTGGATATTCAAGGCCTTGCCCAAAAGGCTAAAAAAGATTGGGTAAAGGAGTTATGTGTTAAAAATAAGGTGAATTTTATGGCTCTGCAAGAAACTAAGATGGAAAATATGGAGTTATTTAGCGTAAAGATGTGTTGGGGGAATTTTGCTTTTGATTATGTTCATAGTGATTCTGTCGGCAATTCGGGAGGTATTTTATGTGTGTGGGATCCCAATTCATTTCGTAAAAGAAATGCCACTGTTAATGACTATTATGGTGTCTAACTGGTAATGACCTTCTCATCATTGCGGTTTACGCCCCTCATGATTGTAGAGACAAACAGATGTTATGGGATTATCTAACTTATGAGATTGGCAAATGGAAAGGGGAGGTAGTTATTATGGGCGATTTGAATGAGGTGCGTTATAAGTCGGACAGATTCGGGTCGGTGTTTAATGTTCAAGGTGCTAATGTGTTCAATTCGTTCATCACAAATGCGGGTTTGGAAGAGGTTCCATTAGGTGGTAGTTGCGTTTACTGGTGTCCATAAATCTTGCGTCTCCGATGAGTAAACTAGATAGATTTCTTGTTTCTGAAAACTTAATATACTCATGTCCGAACATTAATGCTATCACGTTGGAGAGATACCTTTCGGATCATAGACCTATATTACTTCGTGAAGCTTCTTCGATCGTCCGACTCGTTAAGATATTTTCATCACTGGAATGAGATGAAGTTTTAATAAAGTATGTGGAAGACGCTTGGAGGAAGGCCCTTGATAAGACTAATGTGATGTTAAATATGAAAGTAGAAGTTAAGTTCCTTAAAGTGAAGATTCTGAATGGAATAAATCAAATATGTAAAGTGTGAAACATGTTAAAACTAAAATACTAAGAGGAGCTAGAGGCTGTTGAGGCGATATATTGATAGAGGTGATGGTAAAAGATGAGATTATTAACAAAAGAACGGAGGTTTGTCCAATAATATATTCAAAAGTTTGACAAAATCCATTATCTTTAGAAATGGCTCAAAAAGGCAAAGTTTAAATGTCTATCGAAGGGGACGAAAATACTAGTTTCTTTCATGCGTTTGAATAAAAAATGGGGAGTATTCTTAATATTCGGAGGGCCATAAGTATGAATGTGGGAATTGGATTGAAAGTACGAAGGCGGTAAAGGGTAATTCTTTCAACACATCAGTAAGAGATTTGATACGCCCCGTGCTACCGGCGACGATTAATATGAATATCTGAAAACTCTAACTTATGGATCAACAGAATGAGTTAGAGAGTGAGAATAACTAATGTGAGAATCAAGAGGGCAGTTTTGGGATGCGGAAACCGGTAAATCCCCGTCCCGGATGGATTCACTTTTGCTTCTATCGTCGATTCTTGAAGATTATTGAAAATAACTGTTATGCTCGTTAAAGAGTATTTTTTTTTCCACAGATGGTAAATATTCCCCAAAGGATAGCAATTCGTCTTTCATAGAATTAATTCGAAAAATCCCGGATGCGAACATGGTAAACGAATTTAGACCTATTTGTCATATTGGAAGTTTTATTAAACATCATTGCAACATTATGGCAATCGTCTTGTTGGTGTTTTGGGAGATACTTGTTAATGAGGTTCAATCAGCCTTACATCGAGCGGAAAGACAGATTTTAGATGGAGCCCATTTATACTTAAGAATTTCTTACAATGGAGCAAGAACAAAAAAAGGAAACCAATCTTAATTTTTAAGTTGATTTTGCGAGAAAGCATATAATCGTATCCGATGGGATTTTTCTGAAGATGTACATTCTAAAAAAGGTTTTGGATTTTGGCGAAAAAAGGTGTAAGTGAGGATTCAAAGCTCCTTAGATCATCGAGAGGTTCGATCCTAATTAATGGTAGTCAACCGAGGAGTTTCAATTCTACAAAGGCTCAAACAAGGAGACTCCGTTATCTCCATCCTTGTTCATCCTAATCAGGAGAAATAGTTATACATTATCTTTACAACGGGTGGTGGACAAATGGAATGTTTAATGGTATTAAAGCTACCTCTTACGTTGAGTATTCTTACTTGTTTTATGCGGATGATGCGTTTTCATTGGACAATGGTGTGATGTAAAATTTTCACTTTAATTCATGTCCTTTGAATGTATTTATCGGGCTTCTGTCTAAAGATTAATATGTAAGCAAGAACTAAAATTTAGGTGTTAATTTGTGGATAGCGACAAGGTTAAAGGTGTTGCGTCGAAGCTTGGATGTCTATTCTCAAACTCAAAATTTTACGACGTATCTTGATCAAAAGTAGAAGGGTCCTATGTCTCGGGTTCATGCTTGAATGAAGTGATAGAATTCGGGAAAAGAAACGAGCTTTATCTAAATCTGAAAGATGAAATACTTTGTCGATTTGAGAGGTAGAGGTTAACGATTACAATAAGTCAAGTTTTAAGATCATACCAATTTTCTCCGCCCATGACGATATAATAGAGCCCCTTTAGTGTGTTGCGGTACTTTAGAATCTATTCGTAGTAAATGTTTTTAAGGGACATATATTAACAGTAACGTAAAAAAAAGCTTTACCATGGGTTCAAAATTGGAAAAAAGTGTTGGCGTCTAATAGAAAAAACGAGGGGACCTGGGAGTTACAAGGTTTTTGCTTTAAATAGAAGGTCTAATGTTTAAATAGGGAATATGGAGGTTCTATACGCAAAATACTTTGATTATGTGCGGTGCGGTCGTTGAGGCGATTCACGGGGACGATGGTATGTTGCAGGACCGTAAAACTAGGCTAAATCCCTCTCGGTTGGAATATTGTAACACACTCACGTGTTTTGTTGAAAAAAAAACTAAAGGTATCAACTTACTTGATTGTATGCGTTAAATTGGGGAATGTGATAAAAACCTGTTATTGGGAGGATATTTGGATAGATGGTAAAACCCTTAAGAATCCGGTTCCCGCACATTTATAGTCATGAATTCTTGCAAATGGAATCACAGAGGGTGGCGAAACTTGCGCAGGTCTAATATTGGATATTCTTTTCGAAGAAATCCGGGGTGGAGTTGAGCAGGATCAATTCAACGAGTTGTCAGCTTTGGTGCATGATGTTTCTTTAATTCCTATGTCTGACAGATGGAAATGGGACTTGGAGAGCTCGGGAGATTTTTCTGTTGCGTCGGTTAGAAAGATTATTGATGATAAATCGCTTTCGGATGTTGACTCGAAAACTCGGTGGATAAAATATGTGCCGATAAAGGTGAATGTTCATGCTTGGAAGGTTAAGACAGATTCTCTTCCAACGAGGTTTAATGTTTCACGCAGAGGTATTGATATTGATTCCATTATGTGTGCTATTTGTGATAATGGGGTGGAGACATCTAGACACTTGTTCTTCTATTGTTGCATGGTTAGACAAATTGTTCGCAAGATCACTCGTTGGTGGGATGTTCCTTATGTTGAGGTCGAATCATACGAAGATTGGTATAATTGGCTTGTGAACCTGCGGATCTCTTCTATGCATAAACAGATGTTCGAAGGTGTTTTCTATATCATGTGGTGGCACTTATGGTCATTTCGTAATAAGCTCATTTTTGATTCTAAACCTCCTTCGCAGGCGTTGTTTTTTGATGATGTTGTTTCTATGTCTTTTTATTGGTGTAGGTATAGATGTAATGCATCGTTTAGTTGGTACGATTGGGTTAAAAACCCGAATCTTGTCACTGTGTAATTGCTAGCTTCTTGCTAGTTTTGTTTCAATAAAATTGTTGTTAAAAAAAAGGTTGACGTGATCAACAACCATCGAGACATATAAATCGCTATGTTGTTCACCAAACAAGATATCATCATTCGTGTTACGTTACAACCTTAAAATTATTTCATATTATACAAGAGCAAACTTGGATAATCTATACTGTTGAGCAGATTTATTCCACATCATTTTTCTGTTTGTTGATTTCATGGAGGATCACGACAAGGGCAACAATGAAAGCGTAGTCGACGTTGGGATACACTGTCACATCAAATGTGTCTTTTCCGAATGCAATACTTTGAACAGTGTGCTTCTTGTGCATCTGCATTTCACCATTAGTGACGATATGTTATTCTTAGTACATAATTCCAAACAGGCTGATTTTGTATTTTTTTTTTTGGTTCCAACGGGTCAAGTTATATAAACTTAGCTAGAAATTAAACATGTCGAAGCTCGAAAATCACCAAAGTGAGATAAAAAATAAAATGATTACCTGAGCAACGATGTGGGTGCTCTCACTGGCATAAATGGTGCATGATCGGTCAAACCAGCTGCCTTTGACTTTGTAGTCACAAACACTTTCTTTTTCGTTATACCCCAAGAACACATCAAGTGATGTCTTGAATTGGATCAAAGACGACTGTTTGACACTAAAGATTATATCTTTCGAATCCGACCTATCTCCCCTGTATACTAGCCATCTATTGTGAACACTGAGCACCTATTTATAACATCCATCAACAAACACACGTACGTTAGTTTTATTAGATAACCATGTAACATTCAATCAACTTAAAAACTAGGCTAATGATTAGGCAATATTGATATAGTTACAATTATGTTAATTAGTGATCTACCCCCTTTTCTTCTAAGTACCAAAACTCTATTGTATTTATCTTGTGTATTTGTGTGATTCAGATATTGTGTAGATCCGATAGTGTAGATCTTGTAAGTGTGTATATCTTGTGAAGTGGTAGATTGGTTCTAGCGAAGATTAGGACTCGACATTTAGCTTAGTGTCGGAAACTAACGTAAGCGACGTGTAAATGATTTTCTCCGCCTAAAGGGAGCTTGTTAACATAGTGAAATCCCGAGTAGGATACTCGGGGAGTGGAGTAGGGCGAAGAGGTGCTTCGTAGCCGAACCATTATAAAATCTCGGTGTCTTGGTTTGGTTGTTTCTTTCCTTATCTTTTTACATTAGTATTATTATTATTTAGTTTTCGTTTAGATAGTTATTGCTTGTTCATATTGTGATTCGATTGAACATATAACTCGGATCTATACATTTTTGAAAGCAAACTTTTAAACCATAAAGCAAACGTGTAAACTATTCAAACCCCCCCCCCCCCCCTTTTAGTTTCCACAATTGGTATCAGGGGTCACTCAAGATTTTTAAAATATACTGTATTTTAAAGCTTGAATCGATCTATGGATTCCGACAAATATCTAGAAGGGCAATCTATGCAAAGACCACCACTCTTTGAAAACGATAGTTTTATTTATTGGAAAAATAGATTCGAGACATATGTTAAATCAAAAGATCTAGATCTTTGGCATGTTATTACCAATGGTGATTTTCAACCAATTGTACAAAATCCAAAAACCAAATTAGATGAGGTTATACATTTTGAAAAACAAACCGGTGATCTCAAAAAGAGACTTGCAAAAAATAATGAAGCAAAAATGGTTATTTACAATGCTTTGCCAAGAAAAGAATATGAAAGAATTTTCATGTGTAACACGGCAAAAGAAATTTGAAAAACTTTGTTAATCACACATCAAGGTAATAGCCAAGTCAAAGAAAATAAGATCGACCTTTTGGTTCAACAATATGAACAATTCATCATTTCCAAAGACGAATCTATAGATAGTGCAATTGCTAGATTTAATACTATTATTACTAGTCTTAAAGCTCTTGATGAAGGTTATTCTAGTAAGAACTACGTAAGGAAGTTTCTTAGGGCTCTACATCCTAAATGGAGAGCAAAGGTCACAACGATTAAAGAGTCGAAAGACTTAACATCACTATCTCTTGATGAGCTCATTGGAAACCTCAAAGTCCATGAGATGATCATTAAGAAAGATTTCAAAATAGTCAAAGCAAAAGTTGAAAGGAAATCTCTTGCTTTAAAGGCTAAGAAAGAATCTAGTGATGAAGAATGTTCGACTTCCGGTAGTGAAGACGATGAGTACTTCATGGCGGTAAGAGACTTCAAGAAGTTCTTTAAGAGACTTCAAGAAGTTCTTTAAGAGAAGAGGTAGATTCGTAAGACAACCTCGGAATGACAAAAATACCTTTCAAAGAAGCCAAGATGACAAAAATGGCAAAAGTAAAAGGAAGTGCTTTAGATGCGGAGATCCAAATCATCTTATTGGAGAATGGCAAAAGCCACCGAGAGACAAGAACCAAAGAGCATAGGTTAAAAGTTATTAGAGATATTCTAGAAAATGAGCTTAGAGAATTAAAAGATAAATTGTCCACACACGAGAAAAACAAAGGAGTTGATATTGATTGTGCAAAGTGGCACACACTTAGAATTGAAAATGAAAATCTCAAAGAAGAATCTACTAGAT
>BQNB010092863.1:0-26507 GCA_026074375.1 Tanacetum coccineum
GTCATAAAAATGGTATGCGTTCTATTTGGTGAAATTGAATATGATGTGTATGCATTTGATAACATCAAATATTTAATACTTTTTAGCGTCAAAATACCCCCTATATTACCTGTAAAAGTTTCACTAATGCTCGAAAACGAAATATTTTCTATCATTTTATAGTTTTCAGGTGAAATGCAGGACAGTGACAAGAATTAAGGGAAAAGGACTTAAAGTGTAAATATTTGAAGAATGTTGCGGCGTAACACCAAAAATGGTTACACTGTAACATATATTAAGCAAGTACAAAGATCAAGGACAACGTTACGGCGTAACACCACATCTAGTTACGCCGTAACCATATATTTGAAAGGAAATCTTATCAAAGTTAGAGTTACGGCGTAACACCATATCTGGTTATGCCGTAACAACTGCTTAAATATGGAATGTCGTGTATGATGGTTACGGCGTAACACCTTTATTGGTTGCGCCGTAACAGGTTTAATACCTATAAATAGAGGCCTCATTCAAGCTATTTCGACATCATTTCCTCCACAGCCAATTGGAGAGGCGACAAAAGCTTCTAACCTTCGAATAATTCCACCTAGAGTCCAAGGGGGATCACACTTTACTTACTTTTTGTATTTAATCATTCAAATACAAATACTGTAAGAATTATGACTTTTTAATCTATGGTTTCTTCTATTTCTTGCTGTGTTTCCGTTACCATGAGTAACTAAGCACTTAAAGTGTTGGCCTAGTTATGTAGTTACTTTTGTTATGATTGTTTCCTGTTAAATTATGGTTTCAGTAGATATTCCTTGATTATCATGTAACCCTAGGTTTTGGTAGTACGGGTGGTTTGGATCTAGCTTGCCCCATAATTAGATTATCTTGTCAATATGGGATCCAATGGGTACTAGGGAGGATCACTAACTCCTTACCTGGTGTAGAAACTAACCGGTCACCGCACTTATCACTTTATATACTTAAAAAGCACAGGAACTCTTTCAAAGAGGGTTAATAATATTTACAGATTATTAGATATGTTTGGGAATAGTTAGGATTAATCACTGCAACCTGGATAACCTACCTCCCAGATGATTTGGGACTGATTCGAAATCGCAGGAAGTATAGGATAGACTATATATGCACATTCAAGTCTATCGACCTTTGAAACCACTAATGAAACCATAGTTTAACCTTGCACAGGAAAGCGTTTTCATAACAGTAGTAATGAAGTAACAAGATTAGCATGTTTTCTCTCTTGATATATCCTACTCTTTTATTTTCAGTTATTTATTTTATTGTTATTTTTAATTCCTTTCAATTCAAATCAAAAACCATTCTCAAAACGTGACATTTCAAATTAAAACTAATTACAACTTAGCTTTTGGGACGACCTCGGATTTACCATTCTGTACTACCCACGATTGGGTTCTCTGCTCGTTAGTGCGTTGTCAGGTAGATCGAGTTTTATAAATTTAAAACTTGGTAAAAATATATTTTAAAATAAAATACGCATTAGTAGATAGTTTAGATGATGGAGATAGGTGATTTTGAGGTTATTATGAAGTATTGGTGGTGATTTGATGAAGTTTTCATAGGTGTCAAAACATATAATATAATGCAGAAATTTTAAAGGCTGTGTTTGGATGTCGTAAAAATATTTTTTTTAGTATTAGGCTTATTAGGCTTAAAATAATGTTTGAACTTGTCAAGGCGATCGTTTTGGTATATGGATCGTCTCATAACTCGTAAAAAAGAAAATTTTAGAGCCGTCCGAAGTTTTGAAATTTTATAAATAAAAATTCTGCACTATGTGGTAAATGGGTAATTTCTGCGCAACTGTAAATGGGTCGTTTCGGACACTTTCTGACCCGTTTTGGCCTTTGGTTAAAACATGAAAGTTGTCCGAAACAAAATTTTCTAGTGGACACTTTGAGGATTTTGGTCTAAAAGTGCGGAAAAAAGGTAATTTTTTATCAAAGTTTAGTTCTGCGTTTTATAAAAAAAATGACAGCACTTATTTTTATAACTAATGAGCTGATGCAATTTTCAAGTAAAGTTTCGGACATTTTCTGGTCCGAACCGGCTCTCGGTTGTTCATTTTGATGTTTTACATAAGACACGAGAGGTTTTCGGTCTGAAAATGCTAGATGATAGGAAAACTTTAGGGTCGAAGTTGGTGATTTTTCTTTTTGGAATTATAATAAGTGCTTGCTGAATTTTGTCAAAAATTGAGTTTAGGAGCATTTTAGAGTCCGTTTAAACTTGTGAAATATTAACGAATATTATTTTATGACTACTATAATATTAATGTGCGTTTGGTCATGTCTAAAAATAGAAAGTTTCGTTTCAAACTATATATATATATATATATACTAGTTGCAAAGCCCGCCCGATGGGCGGGCTTGCCTTGTGAGTATCCAAGGAATAAATTAAGTAACGGTTAATGAATTACGAACATTGTAAAAATTGTATAGAGTGAATAAAGAACAAAAAGAAATGAATGGTAATCCGATATGAGGAAATAAAACTTAATAAAGTATCTGTCATTTTACAAAGTATATGCTTTTAGTTCAAATGCGAAATAATGCTTCTTTATACAGAACATTAGTCGTTGAATTTGTTTATTTACCATCTCTATCACAACATAGAATCTTCCTACCCTTCCTGCTCTTGACCTTTGAGACGGCGACATATAATTGCCCATGAGAGAAAACCGTCCTATGAAGAAACAACCCACCTTAGACAATGTTTGGCATCGACTTTTATTAATGGTCATACCGAAGCAAATTTAAACAGGAAACTATCGTCGATTTATTTAACCGACATCTTAATGTCTGACGGGCTAACAACCATACGCGATATTATTCAAATAGTACCCACACTCCCACCTGATATTATCTTAGATTCAATTATATTTGTTCTCATTCTTAGTACTTGAAGGCTAGTTTCGTTACATAGTTCACCCTTTTGGTCAATGTTTCTCATGCACATAACCGGAGTACCTATTTTGAGTTTTAAACAATGATGCGCAATGCGAGACATGTTATGAAAGTATGAAAGGAAATCGAAAATATATCAAACAACCCATAATCTGAAATTACCTTTGAGAGAATAACAGATATAAGATCTTATGGAAATGTGTTTTAAAAAGACACAATTGACTACAATAATACAAATACAAAATAAAGTTGTTGACCAAAGTAGTAATGTGCAAATCTAAGATAAAACACAAATCCACATCATAAAATACCAAACAATGGCACCCATTAGTTAAATACAATACGTTCTTAATGAAACTATTAAATATCAACAAATGAACCAGCCATCCAAATTCTTCTTTTAAGGAATAGAACTAATAACTTCAGTTTGTGAAGAATCACATAAAATCAAAAAGACAAGATATAGCTTGAGATGGTGGATGGTGAGATTATGGGTTACGGCTTGAGAGGGATGAAAACTGCCGAGGTGAAAGAACACCATGGACTGTTGAGAATCTTGTTTATTAAGAATCTTGTTTTCCTTCTTTCACCAAAATTATCAAACTCGATAGATAAAAGATATGGACTACTGAGATATTTTTATGCGGTCAATAAGCACTTTTCTTGGTTTTGCTAGAAGTCAACAGCCTAATTGACTGCAAGTGACTTAGTGCAATAGTATCCATATAAAAATAACATGCAATCATGTATATCTTGACATATTGCTGAGAATGAACAAGATCAAGATATGATCTATGAAGACTTTGGATAAAGTTGGACAGTTGGAGTTGGAAGAAATGGACTTAAAGTGGCAAAATGGCTTATGTCTCTTGAGGATTAAAGGTTTGAGAAGAAGGCAGGACGAAAAGATGAACTATCAACAATCAGCAATCTGCCTGACTAGATTTGACAGAAGGAAAGTTAGGTGTTACAAATGTCTTCAATTGGGACATTTTGCTAGGGAGTGTAATGTGAAGACAGTTGATGATAAGGCTAGGTATTCTGCCTTTAAGGTCACAGAAGTTAAGTCAGACGAACCAAAAGCTTTGGTCTCAGTTGGATTCCATGTAAATTGGTTCGGATCTGAGGCAGAACGACAAGGATGGTGAAGTTGCGAATGGTATAAGGGATTATGGCTGGTCTTCATACTGATAATGGTGGAGTGGAGGCTTTGATGCTGCGCTGAGTTTGCTTATGATGGGGGGATTTCTCCTAAGGTACAAAAATTGTTCCTTGGTTGTTGTGTTTCTAAAAACTAAATGTCTGAATAACAAATCTTGATAGTATTGTATAATGATTGTTAAATTAAAGTTCGGCAATATCAGAAAGGTTGTAAAAATCTTGAATCACAAAAAGATTGGTACCATAAAATCAAAATGCTTTTTTAGAAGAAAGCTTAGGGTTTTAAATGCTAACTCTGAGAAAAACACACTAACACACTAAGTTATAACTGAAAACATTCCCTGATCAGGCTCAAAAGGAAAAGAAAGAATGGAAGTTAATTTGAAAAAGCGACATTAGCTAGATTTGAAAAGTGGAAGGAGATTCCAAGAGAACTGAACAAGTTGATTTCAATAGCTCTATTGTCAACAAGAACTAAAGTTGGTCTAGGATTTAAGAGTACCTTTGGCGGGGTAAAAATGAAGTTGTTTGGATTTGTCTAGACTCAGTACCTTGTACCAGAAACCGGTTGAGCAGGAGGTTAATCCTCTTTACTCAAGGGGTTGTCAAGGTGGGAGATGCTGCTGTTCGTCATCCTATAAACCGGAACCTATATGCCCTCCCCATACAAGTCTGACATAGAGAAAACACAGGTTAGTTATGGTTCAAAGTCTGATAACAAAACTTCTGAAAAACTATTTCGAATTAATGAACTTTGTCCTCTTGTGATTAACAAGTACAATGTCTTCAGACTCTTCAGGCGTCCTATGCATCTGTGATTCAAGCCTAAGAACAAGACTAAAGAACTTCCACCTGCTGTTGTATCTCGACTTTGCCTGATTTGCAAGTTGAAGACCCAAATTCCACTACTGGCAGTCCTAGTTTTTCTTGTTCGGAGAATGTAAAATCTCCTAGGATTAATTGTAATAAAAGTGGAATGAACAATAGGAATATGTGTAAAAACAATTATGTGCGTGTTAAGAAATGTTTTGTTTGTGGTAGTAAATTGCATTTAAATTTACAGTTTGTGACTTTATATTGTGCTAGATCTTCCTTGTAAATCTCGAGCAGATCTGTTCTGCTTGGTAGTAGCTAATTCGTCAGCAATCTTTACTGCTAGTTGGGACCTGATCCTACTGCTAGTAGAAACAGACCAGCAGTCGTTTCTGCTGGTAGACCAAATCCTACTGAAAGGGTTAAACAACCTGCTGGTTGGTCTAAACGACCAGCACCTGTTTCTGCTGGTTGGCTTAATCCTGCTGCTCGACCATTTTTCAGACCATCATCTGTACATTTTAATAATATGTATTGGCCTTCCTAGTTATGACCTATGTACATGATGGGGACGATGGGGCATCTGCTGTTAACGGACCTCAGCGGGGTTACTCTTGGAGGAATAAAATATCACATTTGGGGCCCAAGGAGTAATGGTGGAATCTCATCAATCACATGGTTTCATAATTAATGATCCATAAGGCAGATCAAGCCAGAAACGGCTTGGAGTTTCAGTGTACTAATGATTTTGTTGTATGATTTGTAGGGTTGATCCTAGTACTGATATGACATAGGTTATAGGTTTGACGTGGGTGCTCAGAAGCTTGACAGGAAAACAAGGACAAATTGATGATTTTTGTGCAGATCAAGGGAGGCATTGTCAAAATTTGGAGGTGGAGGAGATTGTAGAAATATCATGGAAAGGCATCAATTCGGACTTACAAGCTTGACTTTGAAAATATGTCTATATGTTGAAGAGCTGCAGCATTTAACTTGTTCTTGTTTCAAAATTGTGATAAAAAAGAACAAAGTTTCTTCACGTCACTGATTGTTTGGTGCTTTCAGAAGGAATTCCCAATGCCTGATGCAAGGTCAGGTGGTACTCAGAATTCCTAGGAAACATGATCTCTACACATTCCACATCTCAAACCTGCAACCAGAACAAAAGGTTACTTGTTTAGTAGCAAAAGCATCCTTAGATGAATCCACCAGATGGCAAGACGGGAATTGCTCATTTAACTTACAAAAAACAATCAACATGTTAGCTAAGGGAGGTCTGGTTGATGGGTTACCTCTCAAGGTGTTCACCATATGAAAAACAAACGTGTTGCTTGAACAAAGGGAAAGCATACATAAGGCTTCCTCTAAGCAATTTTGTGTGAGACTTATTAATAAAAAATTTGCCAATTGCTGATATGGACCTTTTTGGTCTATCCAATATCAGGAGTATTGACCAGAAATACTACTCCTTAGTGGTTACTGATGACTTTAGCAGGTTTTCTTAGACTTTCTTTTTTAGTACTAAGGATGAAACATTTTATATCCTTAAAGAATTCATTACCTTAATAGAAAACCAGCTGAATAAAAAGGTTAAAGGAATAAGGTGTGATAATGGGACAGAGTTCAAAAATGCAAAACTTATTGAACTCTGTGGGGAAAAAAAAAGATTTAAGAGGGACATAGCGAATCCGAGAAACCCCACAACAAAATGGGGTTGCTGAGAGGAAAAATAGGACTCTTATTAGAGGTGCTAGGAACCATGTTGGAAGACTCTAAATACCTCACCATTTTTTGGACTGAGGTTTAGCACGGCTTGTTATTTGTTTTTTTAAAAAGAGGTGTCATTACTAATCCCATAATAAAACACCCTTATGAATTGATATCTGGGAAGGTTCCTCAGATAAGTCATCTTAAACCTTTTGGGTGTCAAGTAACTATCCTTAATAAAGTTGACATTGGGAAAAATTTGAGGGTAGTAGCTGATGAAGGTAATCTTGTTCGTGTATGCTTCAAATAGCAAGGCCTATAGGGGTTTATAATTACCAAAACAAGAGGGAAGAGGAAACCCTGAATCTGAGATTTTTAGAAGATAAACCTAATGTTCAGTGGAATTGGTATGGTGGTACTTTGCCTTGACTATTTAACTGATTCACTAGAGTTTACTGTTTTACAACTGACACACCTGCAGGTACACAGAAAACAACATAAATGCAGGTACTTCAAGATCATGATCAAGATTCGAGAAGTAGATGAGCAAGTGATCGTGGATTCCTTTCATTTCTTTCTAACAGATTTTGCAGGTCCTTATAATGCAATGTATAGTGGTTATGGAACGCAAATGCAGATTATGCAGAAGAGTTGCTAAAGCTTCAAAGACAAGAATATGAAGCTAAGGACGCAGCTGCACGATATGGTTATTTGTTCTCACAGGCAACAGCAGAAATACTATGTCAAGCTGAAGCTGAAATTCGAAACCAAGGTGTTTCTGCTGTTAGGGATCCTGCTGGCATTGATTCTGCTGTTCGGTGAACCTCGCTGGTATTGTTTTTCTGCTGATGGTGTATCTACTGGC
The DNA here is from genome assembly GCA_026074375.1 of Tanacetum coccineum. NCBI lineage: Eukaryota > Viridiplantae > Streptophyta > Magnoliopsida > Asterales > Asteraceae > Tanacetum > Tanacetum coccineum. The sequence goes on from BQNB010092863.1 coordinate 7,477, forward strand.
AGTCCTTCTGCTGGTGGTAATCCTGCTGATAGCTTTCAACCTGCTGGTAGTTTTGAACCTGCTGATGAGAGCAATCTGACTGTCAGTTCATTTGTTTTCTGGCTGACTTCCAACCCTGTTTTTGCTATGAGTCTACACTTCCTTGGTCAACAATTGGGCTCAAGTGATAAACACTACACGGATTTCCCGTCCCTATGCATGTGTGCTTGTGTTAAACATCGAGAATTTTCGAATTTAGTATGACGATGTCAATCTTTGACTTTTTAGGGTCTGGCTTGACTTATAAGAACGATCATCTAAATCACGTTTTCACGACTCGGACTCTAAAGCAATTTGATGTGGAATGACATTCCTGACAACTTTTTAGTTTTGCCCGAGACCTGGAAACGAGCCGAAAAGGGCTAAAACAGCACCGCAAACATTATTCGAACAATATACAACGCGGACACACAAAAACAATTAAATTTGTTTTTAGTTATCAGTATTTATTTAATAAAAATATTAAATAAATTATTCATCATTTTTAATTAAAAGCGTTTTTGAAAACGCGACTATTCGAGTTGAAATCCATTTTTATTTCAGACGGAGCGAAACCGGTTCACAAAATGAATAACAGATATTTTATTTAATGTTATAAAATATTTCTGAAATATTATCAAATAAATACTCATTTTTATCAGAAAAATAATTATAAAAACAATGGCGCAAGTTTCGAGATTTGAATCGGTCGTTAAGTCGCTCAAATGAGTCCCGAACCGATATTTATAAAAGTATAATAAAAATGTTACACTTTTAACCCCTCAACTTATTCAACTTGCCACATTTAATATATATATATATAAACATATAACAAATTTTTCATTTCCATCTTTTACTCACACACACAAACAAATAATACTCTCTCTCTCCCTTCTTCCCCAATTATCCGGCGAACCCCACCACCGCCGGAAAACTTTTCCGGCGGAGTTTTCCGGCAAACACCCAAAAACACTCCCCACCTCCCGATGTATCCGATCCCTACCATCACTCTCCCTCACTCGCACCATTTTCCCTCCCCCACTCTCGAAGCTGCTGTCCCGCGACAGCCTACCACAACCATCATCATCATCATACCACCCTCACCATCGTCACCACCACTGCCCCACCTTCATAAGGTGCGTGTGGTTTGTATATACGCACCACGGGTGCGTTCGGTGTATGGTTGGCACGAGATAGGGTGCGTTGGGTTTGTAGTGTAACAACAATGAAAGGGTGTGTTTGTTTGGGGCTCGAAGCCGGGACAGCCACGGGGACAGCCGGGTTTGTGGGTTCGGGTAGACCCGAAGAAGGGGTGTGTGTCGGGATGGGTTAGCACCTAGGGGTGTGTTTGTTGGTCCGGCGTAGTAACAGCCGGGGCGAGGGGGTTTGGTTGTGAGTTTAGCACCGGTGAGGGTGCGTTGGTTTGGTGTTCAAAACAGCCGAGAAAAAGGGCGTGTTTGGTTTGTTTTAGAAATAAGGGTGGGTTTGGTTGCAACAAAGTGAGTCGGGTCTTGGCTGTGGGACCGGCTGGGGACAGCCGGGGTGTCGGGCTAGGCTCGGGACAGCCGGGGCAAGGGTTGTCGGGTCGGGAAAAGGGTTAACAACCACAAGGGTGCGTTTGGTTGATGTTCGCAGCCATTCCTGGCAGTGCAGAAGCAGACTATTGTGGCTAACTTCTCAACGAAGCCGCGTATTTGCTGCTAGCTAGGCTGCTGTGCACAGGTAACCTGGCTTCAGACCAGTTGCTGGATTATGGTTTTAACTTCATGAACACCAAAATCTTCATTGACAACCAGAGTACCATATGCATTGTGAAGAACCCAGTCTTTCATCAAAGGACCAAGCATATTGAGAATACATCACTTATAAGAGATCCAATGAAAGAGGAACTTGATACAGGTCAGAAGATTCACACCTGATGATAATGTGGCTGATTACTACCAAGGCATTTGAATGGACCGAGAATTGAGTATCTATTGGTCTATATTGGAATGGTGAATCCCTCTTTCGTGAATTGAGGGAGGTATTAAGCTAAGGGAGGCTTTTGTTGTAAAACTTGTAAATTCTAACTTTTTTCGAAGGTAGATATGGTGTTTTGTGGGATATTAATTTTTCTTGTGATTTGGCAGGTAGTCAATACTGCTGCTAGTTGTACATTATTCCTGCTGACAGGTTGGTTTCTGCTGGTAGTACTATGATTCTGCTGGAGAGATTACCTTCCTGCGGATGCTTTGTTTCTGCTGGAGCTAATGGATTATCTGTTGTTCCAGTATTCATGCTTGTAGGCAACTCTCCTGTGATTCATTTCTGCGATAGGGTGAGTATTCCAGCTGTTTGCACGATTTCTGCTGGGTTCGGTTGAATCTTCTGCCTGGCTGAATACATTCCATTGCTGCTGGAGATGTTTATGCTGTCATACATCCTTTTATGCTGCTGAACTAGTTTTGTGCTGTAGTAACATGTATTCTGCTGCTAGTATTTCTGCTGGTAGCACTTTTATGATGTCTCAACTTAGTTTTTGCTGTGCTCTTTTGATTTTGCTGGTTGGGTTGTCTCTGCCACTAGTCACTACATTTTCTGTTGGTATTCTCCATTCCTGCGTGCATCAATGTCTAAACCTGCTGAATGAATAGTTTGTGCTGCTCATATATTCATTCTCTGCTTGACTTAGTTCTGCCTGGTTTCAGAGTGGTTACTAATGTTGACTTTATACCTGCTGGTCCTTAAATGGAAGTTGAATAGTTTTCTTTTAAATATAGTATTTAATTGGTGATTGGGCGGCTACCAACTTCCTGAACCAGCGCGTCAAGTTTTGCTTTTCACTTAATTATTTCAACTTCCCGAGGTTAAAATTTTACCAATCAAATTAAATGGATAATCTTTCATAAATTGACAAAAATTATCCTAATTAATCCACAAATCAATTTTTTTTCATCTTTCTCCACACATACCCCAACATCTTTTGCCTCTGCATACTCTGTATCTTCAACCTAACGCAATCATCACCAATGGCGGCACTCAAGTACAACGATGATCACAACAAGATCGCATATTTGGGAAGGGAAAGAGGCTGCGAGACTTCACATATATCCTCCGTTATTTGACCATTTCTTCATAAGGTTACGCGTGACTCACTGCCCCTCCGCGTGTTTGACTCATTGGTCAAACAATTTTGGGCAACCTTGTTGTACCCTAACTGCTGCTGGGTTCATGACCTAGTCGCCTCTATTGATCGGCCGTAGAGTGGTCTTAAACTGAGTCTCACATTAGACTCAGTTCAATTTGACATGTCAAATGGCATTTTTTGACATGCCCATTAATGATAATTCTTGAGGGTATGAGGGTTATAGGGTACCGACGGATCGACTCTCACCTTTTCCTTAAGATCCATTTATCTCCTCCATGAGATTTGGTGCCCACTATTATGCACTAATCTGATCCGAAGTCTGGAGGTTGGAATCAGTTTCCAAGTTAGATCCATTGCCACAGCCCTTATTTTTTTCGACTGGTAGGTATATAATTAGTGCTCATTTATTTTAGAGGGGATGAATGGGAATCGTTAAAAGTGCTAAAAAGGCAAAAATTATTTAATGTAACCCAAGTTATTACAAAAAGCTTGTGCATTAGAGACAGCTGACCGCACCCCTAGACCAACATTTGCCTTTACTAGGAAAATGTTTGCGAATATGAAATTCAAATGGGAGGGTCAGCCAATACCTTTGACACCCCCCATGCTTGGCATTGCTGCTGCTGGCCATGATGCTGCTGGTAGTGATGATGCTGCTAATGAGGACAATGCTGCTGTCAATGAAGCTGCTGGTAGTGCAGCTGAGGCACCCCTTATACCTCACTCTACTCCGGTTTCCCCTGTCCAGGAACCCACACCGGAGCAGCAGCCTGTCTCTGAGAGACCACCTTCTCCTACACCTACCCTTCCTGAGACGGAATGGGTTGTCCCTAACCCTGTCTCACATGTTAATGACTGGAGACCATGGCCTTATGTTCCTGCACATTCTCCCATTAGGGATCCTACTCCTGCGCCTGCGTCTCCACCTACCCCGCCAGCTCAGACCTTTAACTTTGAGGAGCCATTAGTATCTGGCCCTGCACCTAAACCTGCTGGGTATGTGGACCCTGATGTTATTGAACCAATCATTTTTGGCCCACAGCCTTGACCCCATGATTTTGTTGCCCCTGACCTTGAGGAACCCGTTATCTTTGGTCCCCAGCCTAGGCCTGACAACTATCTTGAGCCTGAGGACCTTGATAATATCATTTCCTTGGAAGATGACACCACTCATGGTGGATTCCATGAGGAGTCACCTGTTGGGCCCGATGATGCTCCTACACCAACAGCCGATGCTGCTGGTAGGGCAGAGGACCCTGCTCTACTAACTAGTTTATCTGTAAAACTTGACAGGTGTATGGGACGTATAGACTCCTTGGAAAATGAGCTGGGAAAGTCGAAGAAGATAATAGGGGGTGCTATTTTGACTCTTGTTTCCAGAGTCAAGAAGTTGGAGAAATCAGTTAAACAGTTGAGGGATACACGGTTGGTGGTTGATGCCTCAGCAGCGGAAGGGGATGTGGACATTCAAGATGATATTGACCTTGATGGATTATCACAAATGGCTTCTGCAGCTCTAGGTAATGATCAACCTGCTGTTCCTTCTGATGATGTGGAGGAACGAGAAGAAGAGGAGGTTCCTCTAAGGCGTAAGCGGTCTGCTTATCGTCGTGCCAGGACAGCAGTCGCTGAACCTGCTGGTCCTTCTGGTGATGCTGATAAGGGAAAAGCTCCTATGCATGATTTGGATATACCTACTGAGTTTCTTGCAGAGATGCACAGCTGAAACGCTTTAAAAAAGAAGAACAGGCTAGTGAGCGATTGGTTCAACAGTTACGGGACTGATATTTTGGCTCAGGAGTACATGCTAATTTCTGCAGAGCGGCAAAGGAATAGACGATCTCATGATGCTATGTACAAAACAACTGGTTTGAACTTGAAGAATGCAAGTGGCTCAATCCTGCATTGGCAAAAGATTTGTTTGCGCTGAGTATCCGAGGAAAACTTTATTGAGCGCATGACTGCTGTTAAGGAACGGAAAAAGCGAGCCTTGGCAGATTTAAGGTATCGAGCTCTCAAGGGTAAGCCATTGAAGAAATCTGAGGTCACACAGCTGATGCGAAACTTGGTTAAAAATCAATGGTGTGCAGCTCATAAAGTACCACACAATGAAAAGAATTCAAGCCATGATAAATAACAGTGGTTGAAGAGTACGAGTATATTTGTAGACGCCTTGAAAAGGATCGCTTGTTGAGTGCTCAGTACAACCTATTTCGACCCAAGACTGCCATTACTGAGCCTCCTTCTAAGAGACAAAGGGTTGAACGTGCTTCTTCACAGCCAGCTAGTGTTCCTTGGCTGCTACAACCATTACTGCGATGACCCAGATTCTGCTGGTGGTGGTAGTTCTATATCCGCTGGTAGTGCTTTGTAGCTCCAGTTACTGACTCTACTTCACCACTCCCAGCACAATAGGCTTCTGCTGGTTCACACCGTGAGATTGACGTTTCACCGTTTGCAGATTCTGCTGCAAGTTCTTCCCCGTCAAATGTCTCTACTGATCACATACCAATTGATGTTTTGTTTGCATCCACATCAGGAGGTATTAATGAATTTTTCCTTGATAGTGATGAGGAAGAGCAGATTGGTAGGTCTCGAGTTGCTGCTGACCCTGACTCGGATGATGAAGTGCTTGCTGAGATTATATTTCGGGGAAAGTCTATTTCGGGTGATGGTGTTGTGTTGGTAGACAAGCTTCCCGATGATGAGATTGTTGCATCACGGTTAAGGTGAAACTGTTTTCTGATTAGCCTCTCCCTCCTCGGAAATCGTCCGTAAACACTTGGGGTGATGGAGTGATGAACTGCCTATGTGAAAACCTGTTGAGGATTTTTTTCAGCTCTGAGAGTGAGAGTGATGATAACATGAAGAATTATATTCCTCCCCTTCCATATGGTGAATTTAAAGATTGGGAGATGGTGAGTTGCCCGCCTGGTAACAGTTATATTCATGTGTATCATCAGCAGAATAGGCGGCGAAAGTACTTTACCTACTTGAAACAGTTGCTACCTCATGTTTATCATGAGGATATTCTTCTTCGACTGACGTATGAATAGTACTTTCCGGTTAAAAATCCAGAGTAAACATTGGGTTAGACCTCTGAGGGATGGAAATTTGTGTCAGTCACTTCATTTCGATGACGGTGAAGATTTTGGCGTCCACAAGATGAATGGATAATAGTAGCTGCAGTTGTATCCCAAGAGCTATCTGTTCATGTCCTGGATTTAACGAATGGGAAGACTGTGTATATGTTTGTGGATAAATTCTATCCTATCCGGGCAACACTGCTTGAACGGATGTTACGCCACAGGCTCACAGTTCCACCCTCCTACTGTCGGGATGTTGTTGTTGTTGGGAATATTATTCAGACGGGCTTACGGCAATCATATGAATGTCTTGCATCTGCTCCTATGTAAGTTGTTTCTACGTTAGTGTTTGTATTTGCTTCACTAGTTTAGTTGCATTAAAAAAAAATACATATGTACTCTTAGAGATAGTGTTGTATAACTTTGGTGTTAGTGCTTGCACTGCACGACAAATGGTTTTCAGCTCACCATGGCTAACACCCAAGAAAGAGTCTGGCTCACCATTGCAAACGGCTTTGGTGTGTAACTCAAATCCGTTGATAGCTGTAAGGGTTTGCTAAAAATCCTATGGCCTTCACTCACCATGTTCTTGTAACAAAGAGTGGCTAGTCCAAGAGGGTACGACTCTTGGTAAAGACTTTATCAAATCCGTTGATGGTTGCCAGGTTACCCAAAACTGGATGGTTATCACTTTCCATATTCTTTGGATGAAAAGTGGCTAGTCCATAGCAAACCGTCATGTATAAGACTTTCTCAAATCCGTTGATAGTTGACAATTTACTAAAAATTGTATGGTTATCGACTCACCATATTACTCTGTGTATGAAGAGTTGGCTAGTCCTGAGCAAACGGCTACAGGTAAAGACGTGTCAAATCCGTTGTATGGCTGTGACGGTTTGCCAAAAACTGTTAGGGTATTCCAATTCACCCTTGATTCATGTTCTGAGAAATTGGACTGGTTTTTGTTACACCAGGGTGGGTTTTTTATCACCAAAGTATCAACTAGCCCAAGAGTGAGTAGCTACTTGGTAAAGGCTTATCAAATCTACTTATGTTGCTGCAAAGACTAGAAGCTGCTGTTCTTTGATGTTGCTGCCTCATTTGATTCTGCTGTTCATCGAGTTCATGCTGTTTCATTTGATGCTGCTGTGGCTTCTACAGTTTCTGCTGCTTGTTGGTTTTATGATGCTGCTGCTCACTTTGTTTCTGCTGCTCCTCAATCCTCTTGCTTCGAGAAGATCTATCTAGAAACTTGGAATTAACGGAGTCAACACCAAGTTTAGGGGAGGATTGTTGGGAATAATTGAAAAACGACTAAGTGTTGTTTCTGCTGTTAGAGATATTCATTTCTGCTGATGGCATTAAGTCGTTCCTGCTGATTATGTTTCTGCTGGTCATGTTCTCGTTTCTGCTGACAGAGATAGAATCTGCTGATCTTATTTATAGACGTGATTAATGTAATTAAGGAATTATAGTTATATTCTAGAATTATCTCATTAATATAGGAATGAGATAAATTAGGAAGAGATTGATATTACGCGTTTTTAGGAAGAGATTGATGTATATCTCTTACGCAATTTTAGGAATCTTGTTTAGCAATTTAGGTTTTTTCATTTCTCTATAAAAGAAACCTTTAGCATTAGGGTTTTGTACCGATTACGAATTACAAAAACACTTAATTATCAATAGAAAGATCCATAGAGGATCATTATTTATATTTGTTCTTCTTTATTCTGTATTGTTTAGTTTCCGCATAAACAATTGTTAGAGTCTCTCACGTATATACTTGTGATTACATAAGTACTATACAACCACAAAGGCTAGAAGATCTATCTAGTTTAAGATCCTAACATATTATTTTTGGAAAATCATCTCGAATGAGATTAAGTGCCTCGGTAAAACCAAACATACCGATATAGTAATCCACTTCACTAGTGGGGTTAATCCAAAGATCGACCATGAGTATTATAAATAATACCCTAGTGCATTATGATGAAATTTACGAAGGATATATCCAATATAACACATTTAATGAGAAAGATAGTTTATTTCGAAATATTCTTATATCTTATGATGACATGTCAGTACATCGTAGATTACTGGCATGTTTTTTGATATAAAAGTATTTGTTAAACTATTTTTTGACATTTTTCACAGATAGCAGATATAACATTTATTCATGCATGTGTGAACATAATCAATTTCAAATCAAAAGAACTTAATAAGCATAAGATTGAGAAAGTCAAACTTGGTCAATGGTCAACGGTCAATGAGATAGTCAAAGTCAACGGTCAAAATCCATAGACATGGTCAAACTAAGTCAACGTACAATTTCCTTTTCTTTAGGGACTGGGTTGTTATCTGATATTTAATAACAAGCCATAAGAAAATTTGAGAAGACATGTTTTAAAATATTTTAAACTTTCAGTAGAACTTTATCTACAATCCCGTGTCGTTATTGAATGACATTTCTAAGGTCGTAGATATTATCGATTCTAAAAGACATGTTGAGAAGATTTTTTATGGTCTATGAAAATATTCAGATTTTATATTTTCTTTTTGAAAAAATTTTGGATTTTATATTTTGTTTTTGATATTTTTATAAGCTAATCTACTTATAGTATAATTGATACAAGAAGTAGTAATCATAATTACTCTTCGTCTGACTCTGCAAGACGTTTTAGCTCTTTCGGTGTGATGCTTTGCATACCGAGGCGGTTGATCAGAAATTCGAAGCGTTCTCTGGCATGTGCTTAGATGAAGTCTCCACCAGCCAGATAATCGGGTCTAATACAAGTATAGCTCAAGCAACTCATTTTCAACTTGCTTTTTAATGAAGTGGTAGCGAAATGCGATGTGTTTCGCCCTTGGAGTGTTGCATTGTGTTGCAAGATAAAGCAATGGCGCTTTTTAAGTCCGAGTACAAAGGAATCTTGTTGTAATCAAATCCGTAGTCAGTTAACTGAGACCACATCCATAGGATCTGTGCACAACAGCCAGACAAGGAGATATATTCAGCTTTAGTTGTAGATATTGCAGTACACTTTTGTTTCTTAGATGACCAGCTGATAAGCTTTTCTCCTAGAAATTGTGCACTACCCGATGTACTTTTCCTTGAATCTTGACAACCTGCATGGTCAGCATCTGCAAAAGCTTTTAGACTAAAACCGGTGTCCTTCGGATACCACAGACCTATATTAATGGTTCCTTTAGGTACCAAAAGACCCGTTTTACCGTAGTTAAGTGATTTTCGGTAGGCTTTGTCTGGTACCGGGCACACATGCAGACGACAAACACTAGGTCAGGGTGACTGGCTGTGAGGTACATAAGGGATCCGACCATTCCTCGATAACGAGGGTCAACTAGAGTCCCGTTTGGATCCTCGTCCAGTTTTGACTGTCCCACCATAGGGATGTCAACAGCATCACATTGTTCTAAACCATACTTTTTGAGCATTTCAAGAGCAAATTTAGATTGATTAATGAAGATGCCTCTAGGACTTTGGGAAATTTGAAGTCCAAGAAAAAATTATATTTGTCCCATCATTGACATCTTAAAACGTTTGCTCATTAATTTTGTAAATTTATCACAAAAGATTAGATTAGTGGAAGCAAAAATTATGTCGTCAACATAGATTTGTACCAGTATGAGATCATTTCCTTCCTTCCGAGTAAACAACGTTGGATCAACTACACCTTTGACAAATTTCTGGCTAAGAAGGAATTTGGAAAGCAGGTCGTACCATGCGCGAGGAGCTTGTTTCAAACTATAAAGTGCTTTCTTCAATCTGAATACATGATTCGGATGATCTTGATTAACAAACCCTTCTGGTTGACTTACGTACACCTCTTCCTTTAAAATCTCATTCAGAAACGCTGTCTTTACATCCATCTGAAAGACTACCATATTCTTGTGTGCAACATATGCTAAGAATATTCTGATAGCTTAAATGCGAGAGAACTGGTGCTAAACGATCTCAAAGGTCAGTCCCTATTCTTGATGATAACCTTTAGCAACTAACCGAGCCTTATTTTTTAGCACACCACCATATTAATCAAGTTTCACTTTAAAGACCACTTTAAGCTGATGATCATAGCTCTGTCTGGTTTTGGTACTAATTCCCATACTTCAAGCCGCTCAAATTCATGAATTTCCTCTTGCATGGCTTCGATCCAGCAGGATTCTTCCATTGCTTCTTCATAATTCTTCGGCTCTTCTTTAGCTAAGAATGCGTGGAAATAACACCATAAATCATCGGTAGAGAGTTGATGTCTTGTAGAAACAGGTTTTGATGGATCACCGATGATTGTTGTAATTAGATGATCTTTTGTCCATCTTTTTGTGTTATTAGAGGTTGTTGGAAAGTGTGCATGTTTGAAGCGTCTACATTCCTTGAAGATGACTCAGCTGAGCTGGTTTTTGGAGGAGCAAATGGATTGGTAAATTTGTCACAGTCAAACTCTGCAACTTCTTCATTTGTTTCAACATTTATAGAATTGATTGGTGAGTTTGTTGCTTTAATGTTTGGTGAATTACTTAGAGAGGGAGCTTCTTGATCAATGGTAGTAGAGGAAGATTGTAATATTTCACATTTTCAGGTCATTTCCCGACTCAATTATTACCACTATTTATTTTTAGAGTTTTACGCTTTCGCTTTTAATTATAATCACATAGTTAAATCGCGTAAACTAAAAACCATCATTCAACGTAAATGGACATCAAACAAATAAAAGTTTATGTCAAACAAGTGTCATGTAATAATTTGGAGTATAATTTATAAGTTTTCATATTTTATTTTTATTGGCTACGTAAAACGTTTACGTTTCGCAATAAAAATATATTTAGGCGTACCCGGAAGTACCTATACCTATCTATACTCAAACCAATACCCACTTTTACGCCCTAAATACAAAAATTATACAGTTTTTGTGTCACTAAGCCTACAAGGGCAGGGCATAATATATGATAACATTAACATGAGACAAACCTTGTATACTATGGTTATTAACCACCTTAAGTACACCATTATCCCATATAACTAGAAATTTTCAAATCATTAGTACCCTAAACATAATCCTAGGCGTCCAAGGGTCATAGGGATTAGGAGGATCTCTTACAAAATCTTACAAGCTCTTACAATATGTACCATTAAACCCTAGTTTACCATAGTTAGTTTAATATATTATATTTATTAGTTTTAAGTTTAATGAACCCTTAAATCATCACACACACTTTAGCTTGGTTTTTCTTCTCATTTCAACATGAAACATAGGAAAACACACCCATTGTAACACCTCCAAAAATATGTCAACGCAGCGGAATACCACTGGGGGTGCTACTTCATAATACACAGTGCTAGATACAAGAGAACGACCTCTAAGTGTCGTTTGAAAAGTAATCTCGTTGATTTAATATCAAATCTGAATTTGATATAACAAATGTCCCATAATTGCATCACAATGAAAAGCTTGAATGTATAGACTCCATTGCATTCAAGAAATCCGAGCATGATAATTTACCTGAGAAAAACATGCTTAAAATGGCAACATTAAGTTGGGTGATTCAATAGATTAGTTTAAATATATGAATGTAATCCACTGTATCATCACAGTACCATGTAAAAATCCCAAAGATTTTATAAAGAATGCATAATTAATTTAATGTCACCCAAAAGAACCAATCTTATCCCAAAGATTTTATAAAGAATGCATGACAAATTTAATGTCACCAAAAATGTATCCCTGGCACCTCGTGCCTATCGATTTCCTGAAAATAATGACTTATAAAACAAGGTAGGACCGCAAGATATTTCCCTGTAATGCTACAAAATACACATTGCAGACTTCACAAACACCAATTACATATACAACTAAAGCGACGACACTGAAGGCTTCGACAAAAAATCTTGGTTTCGCCATAATATTGCTACTCAGCCGAAATGATGTTCTAACCCGAAACATCCCTGAGTCGACATGCTATACCATCGTTTCCCGGTATAGCTAGTCACACCGAATGGGTGAGGTCAATTCCCGAATAGATCTATTAAATAACATTCGCGCTCCAGCTATAATGTAATTCCCAAACCTACATCTAAAAATGGGCAATAAGTACAGTTCATGATAATCAGGGCTTAACTATGGGTTATCCCAAGCTACTATAGGCAAAAACATTTAATCAACTACTTGCGTTCCAAATTAAAAAACAAACATGTTTCCACCCCCCATAATTAATAAATCATTGAAATCGTAAAAATGTGGGGCAATAACTCACAAATATCAAGTAAAAACAATCAAATTGTATAAGATAATCAAGTAAGTAAAGGTTTGTAGACAATAGAAGAAGTGCCACACAAGGGAAAGCAAAAGGCATGTATCATCCTCCTCGCGGTTTATAAATATACAAAAGATTGAAAAGTGCGGTTATGAACTCACCTGAAATGAAGAACGATTGGCAGATAGCCATCTAATATGCTCAACCACGAACGAAAGAACAAGCGGCTCGATCGAGAAAGTTGGCAACTAATCTTATAACTTGGCTAAGATCCACTAGCCTAAGAATAATATATTTGGGGTTCCCGATGATCGTCACATCAACGCGACCCATTATAAAGATTTAGATTACCCATGTTTGTAAAAGTAGGTGGTTGGATATATAAATAGATTGAAAAGTATACGCAAAGCGTGTAATATATAAATTTTTTTCATAATTACATAGGAAAATAACCCTTAATAATAAATTTTATACTGTGAATTAAATTCACAAAGACAATCCAATCCAAAGTTTAATGAAAAGTATATAATACCTTGCAGGTATTATATAATAAATGTGAATAATTAATTAAATCAATTAGTTTGACATCAATTTAATTAATAAGAAGACTTTGTATAAAGGTTGACACATGTCTTAACGTTATGTATTAATCAAACCATGTTTGTAACAGTTTATAATCATTATAAAATATAAATATATTTTATAACATATATTTCGTTTCTTCGACGGGTTGCGTCTAAAAATTCGTCCTCTATAAAACAATAGTTATCCGTTCGTTGTCAGGTTATTATACAATTATATTTTAGTATATCTTTAAAATATAACTTATCGGTTTCTAAAATGATAGCAGTTTTAATGAACCATTAATAAATATAGAAATTTATATAAAATTTCTTCATGACTTTCCCGTTTATATAACGTTTTCCGTTTTTCGCAAAACTCTACGTTTTCCCTTAATCAATATATGTTGCAATCATTCGTTTTTCAATATTTCAAATGCCCGCGCTTTCTAGATATAATATATATGTTATTATATTTCAACTTAACAAAATAATATATATAATATTTATTTAACCATTTTAAACCACCACTAGGTATTAAACTTTTATATATTTATAAAATAATCAAAAACTATATATTTATTGATCTACAATGTATTTATATAACCGATTCGTGATAATCCAAACGCGCCCATTATTGGTTTTTCTCTCACCCAAACATAACCCTTATAGTTGAGTTAAACCCACAACCCAAAACGCACCCTACCGTTCCAACCCAAACCAAACACCCCGTTTGCTGCACTCGTAAACCAAACGGACCCTAATTTGGCAACCCTACAACCCAAAACGGACCCCGTACGGTGCTGTGTGGGTGCTGCCACCCATCATAACAAGGCCCTTTGAAGCGGATGACAGCCCCAACCAAATAGATAAAACGCACCCCTTGGGACCGGCTGGCCACCCAACAAACGCCCCCTAACGGCTGTCAACCCCGAAACCAAACACCCCCTTTTGCTATAAACCATACACACCCCTTTTTGGTGAAAACCCAGCCAACAAACACCCCTTAGGGCGGTGGCTGCCACCCACAGCAACCCCGTGTGGTGGCTGCCACCGTCCAAAAACAAAAACCACGGCATTAAAAAACCACAAACAGCACCCAATCTGGTGGTTACCCGACACCACCAACCCCCCCCTATGGCGCTATAAACCCCACACGAACACCCCCTTTTGTGTGCCAAACGCACCCTAAATCTAGGATCACAATAAACCAAATGCACCCATTCGTGAATAACAAAACCAAACTCAAAACCACCACGAGCCGGCACCGCCATGGTGCGGCTGTGTCGGGCAGCAGAAACCTGCCCGACAACCGAACCACATAAGGTGGGGTACCTCGTGAAACAACAACCAACGAACACGCCTCTATTCTTCGAGTGTTACCAGCCATGAAATCGTCACCCTTGTGCTAACTATAAACCACCACACTCACCTCTCTATGGCGGTTTGGTGGTGCGTCATAGAGTAGCAGCAGGGGGAGGTTGTCGTGTGATGAAAAAACGGAGTGTTTGGGCGATGTGGTGTTGGCTGCGGTGGGACAGCAGCCGGAGAGGAGGGGCGAGGAAAAAAAAAGCGCGAGTGAAGGAGAGTGAGTATGATGAACGATTAGATCGGGCGAAGAGAAACACAATTGTTTCGCGAAACCTCAGCCGAAAACTATTCCGCGCAGCGACAGTTGGCCGGCGCGCGGCCGCGGGGAGGGTGGGCCGCGAGGGGGAAGGCCCTGTCCGGAATTTCATGGGAAGGGGAGAGTGTTTATAAATGTGTGTGTGTATATTTGAGATGGAAATGAAATTTTTGTAATAAAAATTTTATTTATATTAAAACTTTAAAATTAAATGACAAGTATTAAATAGTTTAGGGTGAGTTTTGTAACTTTTTAACATAGTTTTTATAACTATCGGTTCGGGACTCGTTTGGGCGACTTAACTAATGATTCAACGAGCGAAACTTGCGCCGTTGTTTTCCGAATCATTTTTCCGATAAAAATGAGTATTTACACCATTTTATTTCATAATTGTTTCATAACATTTATTTAAAATGTTTGTTATTCATATATATACTTTTTCGATAAACTTTATCATAAAAGAATTTTAACTTAAATAATGCGTTTTTAACAAACGTTTTCGGTTAACAATATAATTAATTTATTAAATATTTTTATTTAATAAATTATGATGATTAAATATAAATTTTATTATTTTGGGTCGGCACGCGTTGTGCTCAAAATTTTTGCGAGGACATTTCAGTCACCTTCTGACTGTTTTCGGGCCTCGGTCAAAACTAAAAAGTTGTCAGGAATATGGTTTTACATCAAATTGCTTTAGAGTCCGAATAATGAAGACGTGCTTTAGATGGTCGTTCTTATAAGTCAAGCCAGACCCTAAAAGTCAACAATTGAAATCGTCATTCAAAAATCCGAAAATTCTCGGATGTTACACCATTGGTAATACACACAAATCTTGCTAAATCTTAAACAACATAGGATTAATTAAGGCAATGTACTTAACAAATCTTATACAAGATTTGTATCTTGTGTTTCCCTCTCTTTAGCCAACTCGTCACCCACACATACAACCTAACAAATCTTGCATAATCTTGTACATCACCAAATTCATTAATACTTGTACTTAAACAAGCTTGAACTTCCCTAAAAACCACCTAAGCATGTACTTAAACTACTACTCCTCTCTAGCAAAGGAGACATGGTTTTAGGAAGTAGTATAGAGATATTTTCTCTATAAATAGGAAGACTCACAACTAATTATGTTTACATACTCACACATTTAACAACACTCTAGCAAAAATTATCTTTGTCCTTGCTTTCGGGTCATACCACAGTCGAGACATAACTTGCACAAACACGACACCATCACTCACAAACAAAGGGTCTAAGGTATAGCCTAGTGATCTATAAGCTAGAGTTATACGTTTAAGGGTTTGAAAACAAGGAGGATTTGGGTTTAAGCTAGGACTTGGGCTATACCATTCGGGTTTATTACTACACGACACGACACTACCCTTTAAGAAGCTAGGACCTTTGTAAGTATCTTAGCTTGTGTTCATACTTAAGTTTCATGTTTGTTTCATATCTCATAAGGCACGATTATTATGTGTTAATAAGCTAAACATGGGTCGTGCCTAGCATGACATAACACATGTCCACGTCTTAAAATATACAATATATGTAGACTTGTGTGGTGAACCAAAAGCTATAAGGCACGTAACAAAGATCTTGTGTATAAGCATGAATGTTTAAACATGACATGCTCACGTAAAATATTTAGCCGAGAGGTTTGATAACTCATTTAGAAATGGAAACACTTTCATGTCACGTATCATAATACTTAACAACTCGTCTTGCTCAATAAAGGATGTGTACACTATAGTATATGCGAACTAGGGTTGTTTGGGATATGTCAAAATAGGTTAGCAGAAGTTAGTACTGCTAGCAGAGTTAGTACTGCTAGCATATTGTTAATACTGCTAGTGTATTGACAATACTATTTTTGACATTCCTAAACTTTCTTGTGTCCAACACGAACTCAAACAAACTCTAACGAATTTGTAACTCACTAATCGGTTGTATGATACGAGCTAAATTAGAAGTTAATACTGCCAGGCTTAAGAAGTTAGTACTGTTAGCAGAAGTTAGTACTACTAGCAGAAGTTAGTACTGCCAGCAGAATTAGTACTGCTAGCAGAAGTTAGTACTGCTAGCAGAGTTAGTACTGCTAGCATATTGTTAGTACTGCCAGCAGAGTTAGTACTGCTAGCAGAAAGTACTGCTAGCAGAGTTAGTACTGCTAGCATATTGTTAGTACTGCCAGCAGAGTTAGTACTGCTAGCAGAAAGTACTGCTAGCAGAGTTAGTACTACTATCATATTGTTAATACTGCTAGTATATTAATAATACTATTTTTGACATTCCTAAACATGAGGGACTGTTTGGAACTCATAAGAACCAAAAATGTAATTTTTGTAAAATAGAGGGACTAAACGTATCAATATGGAAACTCGAGGGTGTAAACGGTAAATATTCTCTTTTAAACTATAAGGACTATTTTTGCCAATAATGAAAACCTAATGGTATTTTATATAATTATGTGATTTAAATAAACACTTATGGTATCGGACTAGTCGTGATATAATACGGATACTTATATAACTAAAGTCACACGAATGATAAATATGTGTATTTATTATTAATACTTAACCACCTTGTAAACTTAAAAGTATATAGTCGTACACCTTCCCAAGAGCAAACGAGAAAAACGATTACAATAAACGTGTACACCACCACACAAGTGATAACAGTATATATAAACTAGAAATTGTTATAGTTTATACATTGAGTCATTAGCCTAAATATGTAGACTAAGACTTGACCGTATTTACTTAGGTAATTGACGGTGTGATTCACTACCTGCTTGGATATATAAACTAGAAATTGTTATAGTTTATACATTGAGTCATTAGCCTAAATATGTAGAAAGGCGAGGCTATGAACTCACCGTGAGAACAATTAGATCAGAAGTGAGATGAGTCTCGAACGAGCGGGAAGTACTCCTAAGCACCTCCTAAAAGACGTGACGCGACTTAGTACGTAGAAAGAAACAATACGTAAAAATTAAACAAGTGATCATGAGATATGTTTCCGAGATAAGCTTGGCATTCCACTAGAACTTCCCCCAAATCCATTTTACTCCCAAAATGACTTGTGATCTGGTCTTATAGGTAAATGAACCTATACTAACTTCCCCCAAATACTATACATTTTTAAATTTTGCTACTAGACGTAAAAACTTAGTTTCTGATTTTAACTCGACTTCATGGACTCATATCTCCTAGCTCACAAATGTTCTAAATGTGAGGCTTTCACTCTTGGAAATCTCTTTGAGTCTAGTTTTCAAAAATGTGGTGCTCGTTATCTACAAAGTTTCAGAACCATAGTAAAAGACTCTTTTACCCCTAGTTACCCAAAACAGAAAGTTTCCAAAAAAATTTACCCTTTACGAAAACGGCCATAAATCCCAAACCATGATAGCAATCAAAGTGATTCTAACTGGAGAAGTTATATAAATGCGTCTACTACTGACCCGTGCTTTAAAATGCAGAACATTATGAAAAAGTTTAGTGTTTAAATCCGTTTTCCAAACAACTATCCAGATTTGACTAATTACCGTAAAACGGCCATAACTCCCTCATCCGGAATAGTTGGTTGGGCATCCAACTATCCTATGATGCCAAGACATATATCTATTCAGACATGTAATTTAATCATAGGCTCCAGGGCAAAATATTTCTGCTATAACACATTTTTGCTACTGTTTCAAAACAGTCCCAATTATTTACTTCAAAACCCATCCAAACATCAATCCTAACTCTAACCAATCACATGCAATGCCATAACAAGCTCTTAAACACAACTCATACATCATATGAACATGCATTTTCAGAATCAAACATCCATTTTCATGGATCAAAATTAAAAGAAAAATCAAAAATAAGGAGATCTTACTAGGAGTTGATTTAGGCTAGAGAATCAAAAACAAAAACACTCTTCTTACTCTTGGGCTGATATCGAACCAAAGGAGACCCCAAAACCAAAGATTAAAATGCTTCTAACCCTCCTAAATATCACTAATATTTCCCTCAAGAAAACCCTAATGAAAACCCTAATGAAAACCCTTCAATAAAACATCCACAACATCTTCAAATCTTCAAGAAATTTCACCAAACTTTGCAAGAAGCCTTGGGATGATGAGAGGATGATAAAAATGAGTAGAAAGTTTTTGTAAGATGATGGTGGTGGTGGTAGTAAATTTTGGCAGCCACAACGGAAAATGACAATGGTATAAATTATAATCATCGGGGAGTATTATGAGAATATTAAACCACTAAGGCACAAAGACGGAATAGATTCCTAAATACTGCTCACTTAAAGTTAAGAACGGGAAATTCGTACTA